>JADDOH010018565.1:0-34114 GCA_016648135.1 Agrypnia vestita
TTTATTTATTTATTTGTTTACGCCCATTAGGTATAGGCTTTTACATAAGGAATATAATATAAATTTCAAAAAGCACATACATTAAACAATATCTGTATAGCACCAAAACATGATTATAAAAATTAAAATATAAAGTAAAGAGCACCAATGTGTATAGGCTTTCACATAAAAAATATAACATAAAATTAAAATGAATATACATTAAACATTATGAGTTATAAGTAGCAAAATATAAAAGTATCAGGAATTGCACCAAAACATGAGCATAAAATAACTGTATGTATTTATAATACCTAATGTTCTAGATGCTTCGCGAATCCTCGAGAGTGATCAATTTACCTCTCCTTATTTCTAATTATATCCAATTTATTGTAAAACGTGTAGAGTGCTGTATAATCCTCGATAACTTGTATTTCTTTGGCGAGTTAGTGTGTAGGTTTCGGGAGATGATGCCCACCTGAGCAAAGGCATCTTCTCGTGTCGGCATGTAACGCATGTTACGTGATATGTGTGAGATGATCAGCAGAAGCAGCAGGATGAGTAGGAAGGGTGCAAATGATATTCACGGTTAATCGATGCTATTTATTTGTGATAAAGATTATCGTACCTACAGACAACCGGGACCGTGTTAGCTGAAACGAGCCCTGATCATTCCAGAGTGTTAATCATTCCAGACCTACAAATTTGCTTTCATACAAATTTCTTATGTTTCTTCCGGTTTAATCTGGGGCGACTCACCGGCCGTCTTCCTTCCAGGGTTGTCAAGAGGGTAATTTTTGGTACTTGATCCTCATTTGTGATTTTTCTATAAATATAGGAGTAGGGGCTCTATTCCGAGTGTGTGCCTTATATCGGCACTTCTCACCCTGTTCAGCAGCGCGACTCCCGCTACCCCCCTGGCAGCCTGGAGTCTTGCTCTCACTCTCTCCGTTAGGGTCCAAATTTGATGGCCATGTATTAGGGTGGGCCTGTACACAGATTTGAAAACAGTCAGTTTTGTCTTGACACTAAGCTCGGATTTTCTTATCACCGCACTATATAGATAACGTAGAACGCCAGCCGCAACTTCAATTCTTCTATATATTTCACATAACGTTAGAAAATTCCACCCCAAGGTTTTTGAATTTATTAAATTCCATACATGTTTCCCATACAAATAGATTCAGCTTTGTGAGACTTTTATATTATATCTTAATCCAAAGCCGTTTTGATGTGTAACATTTTTCCTCTCGCTTTCCTGCAATCTGCAATATATCTATAGATCTATATATAATATGTATAGATATATATTTATTTTATGTTTAGTTAAAGGTTTTCACGGGTGTTAGAAATGTTAGTATTAATTTCGTAACCCGCGTAATACGAAATTCCCAAAAACCATTAAGGCCAATAAGGACCAAAGTACCCAACGTGCCTCTCGTGACGGAAATTTATTAACAAGGCAACCTGAAGATGCCTGTTGTGATTCAGGCGAAACGTCGGTTGACGAATGGTCCTTCTGAGGACCAGATTTTAACGCGGGTCGAAAAATTAATACTAACATAGATATATTTATAAATGAATTTTTAATAATAAGCGTCTGAAAAAAGTGCAGATCATTGATAAAAAATGCAAGTGGGTAATAATGAATAATTATTCGAATAAATATTTCCATATTAAGCTTTTTTAAATTTTGAAGTTAATTTCTGTCGCTGCTCAATTGATATTTCTAATTGTGAGATGTCAAATGTTACATATCATACGCGACTACATACTGTAAGACTCGCACGTTTTTTTTATGTCTTTTGGTCGGGGCGCGATGCAATTTGACATCCCCTATAAATCGCCGCCCCCTGGGAGAGCCTGCAGAAGTGTCCCCACTCGGAGCGATATTTAAATAACAAACAGATACGCCTAAAGCCTCGGCGCACGTACAGTTTTGAGAAATTCCTGGCGACAATTTCCGCCACTCGTTCCGCAGAATATTCCAGACGCGTATTCCCGTAACAATGTTTAATCATTCCCAGTTCCTTCTCGTTTCGTTGGGAAATTGAATTATATTTCAAGCGACACCAGCGACATCTGTGATTCTCAGCGGAATCTCGGGGCCCGTTCGCCGAGGGGCGCTTTCTTGGCGACTCCATTTTTTTTAATATTATTTATTTAAGGAATCTAATAAATTCAATAATTATTTTATTTATTTATTTGATAATCATGTAAGACCAACAGCACAACAAAGAAGCATAGAAAACATTGATATAATATAGATGGCGAATTACAGGTCTCCACATTTAGAAATATGTTAGTAATGATAAATATTTATGAATTAAACTAAGACATGTTAAGAATATATAGCAAGAAAGAATAAAAAATTAAAATAAAAGAAAAATAAACTTAATAATTATTAGCAGAAAAACATCAAGAGCACAGTGTACACTGAATAAACTAATTACAAAGGTTCGTAGATGTTTTAGGCATAATAAATTAGGCACAAAGTTGGATAAGAAATTATTTTTAAGTTGATTTAAAGTAATCTTTTTTTCTTGCATTAACTAATTAGTATTTGAATGGAAAATTTTTAGATGTACCTATCTTTGGACCGGTTCTAGAAAATGGACTTTGATGCAGACGTTACAACAATGAGCTCTACACTCTGTTTAAGGAGATAAACGTCACAAAATTTTTAAAACTGGGAAGACTTCGGTGGCTGGGTCATGTGGAGAGAATGGCCAAGCATCAAACACTAAAGTTCCTGCTAACTCGAGACCGATAGGGCAAAGGAGCTTAGGAAGGCCAAAATTAAGATGGAGCGACAACTTAATTAAAGACATTTCTGCCTTGGAGCTTCTGAGCTGGAGAGAGCTGGCACTAAGCCGAGATGAGTGGAGGAAGACTCTTGAAGAGACCAAGACCCACCAGGGGTTGTAGAGCTAAGAGTGATGGTGATGATGTATACATGATATTCTTCCGAATTATTTGACATACATACTAGAATACGCCTGAAAATCAGTATTAACACTTTTTAACTCCTTTCATACACGAGAATATATTTTAACAATATTTTTTTATGTATCAAACCTTATGTATGGAAGTGAAGCCTGGAATTGGAAAAAGAAGAATGAAAGTAGACTGAATGCGGTGTAAATGCGGTCACTAAAATGCTTGTGTAGAAAATCTTTGGTCGATAGAGGAGAAATGAACAAATTAGAAGTGAATGCAATGTTGGCTGTAGTGTGATAGATAGAATAAAGAAAGGAGTGCTGAGATGGTTTGGTCATGTGGATCGTATGAACAAGGAAAGGATGGTTAAGAAAATATATGAGGCGAGTGTTGAAGGCAACAGGAATAGAGGGCGTCCGCAAAAGACCTGGCACGATCAGGTACTACAAGTATTTGGGGATGACCCTGTTAAAAGCCGCAACACCCGTAGAAGATGTAAGAATGTGGACGAAGCAAAAGTGGTGTACCAGGATAGAAGAGTGTGGCGTTCAATCCTCTCTGCCTACCCCTGCGGGGAAACGGCGCAATGGTTAGTTAGTTAGTTATCAAAGAAAATTTTGCTTCATATGTTAATCATAAAAGCAGTAACTTTGTTTGAAAATCGAGACAGAAATAATATAACGAACAACAATACATCCTGCGCCAAGAAATATCAAATGGGTAGGCAGCCATTCGGCTCATTTGGCAATAATCTAATAATGTATGCATATTGTTATTAATTTCTTGCGTGCGTGGCTGCTAAATTTGGTGTATCCTTTCACTCCTTCCTCAGCAAGTTCAGTGTTCACTTTTTAATCTAACCGGGAAGTAACAAATAATGTCGATATGCCCTACTTAAAGTACTCTGATCGTTCCAGGCCCGGGAAAAGAGACTAATCAATGTCTACCCGACTCTCAAATCTCTTCCCGGATCCCGGCGGGAACTCACCGATAATTCACTGATTCTTTTATCGTTCGAAATAAGGAATAAAACACGAAATGAAATTATAAGTTAAGCGATCAAAGGCAAAATTAAACTACGTATTACTGTTTAAAATATGTTTTATTTTACTTTGTAATACACACACAATATGAGTTATTAAATTACAACTATAGTTTTGAGAGGAGCAGTCCCTCTCATCATCAGATATAGATAATAACTATACCTGATGATGAGAGGGACTGCTCCTCTCGAAACTATAGTTGTAATTTAATAACTCATATTGTGTGTGTATTACAAAGTAAAATAAAACATATTTTAAATTATAATGTTGCACCACGATGTATCTGCCAAATCTTTCAATGATATTACGTATTACTGATTCAAATAATGCTAATAAAATGCTTAAAGGACCAACTGATTCGAATAATAACTAAAAATGCTGCACCTTTTCTGAAAATTTTTCCTTTTAGTTCAATTTCGATTTTTTTTTTCATGAGTGTTCCAAACATTTTTCCATTCAAATTTTTTAATATTTAAACTATAAATTGTCGGGTTCTTACTCAGATAAAATAATAAAGAAAACACACAATTTTATTCAATATGTAGGTACTTAATATAAAAACCAATTTTGAAGACATTTTCATTATACTGTATCGTCAAATTATTTGATAGATATTTTGGAGGAAACATACTTCATCTGCAAATCTGTTACTTTTCAATACCCAAGACCTTAAAACACTAGTAAAAAACGTGAATGAAGCAAGTAAAAAATTTGGCCTAAAAATGAACATTCGCAAAACAAATTGTTAATAGCATCAAAAATATCACTTCCAACGCCAATAATATATGTATGCCTGAAAAGAAAAATGTTCGATACATTTATCCTACCGATGTTGACATATGGCCTAGAAACAGCAACACCAACAGAAAAAATCATACACAAATTAAAATGTACACAGCGGGCCATGGAAAGGCAGATGCTCGGCGTGAGCCTTCGAGATAAAATCAGAAATGAAGAAATAAGACGCCGAACAAAGGTTTTCGATATTATGGATCGTTTTGCGAAACTAAAATGGCAGTGGGCTGGACATATGGCTAGACAGGAGGATACTAGATGGGCACCCAGAATCCTACATTGGAGGCCCTGGACGAAAAATAGAAGCGTCGGAAGACCTCCTAAAAGGTCTGACGACATTGTCCAGCTAGCAGAAAGAACCTGGAAGCGGAAGGGGAGAAACAGAGATGAGTGGAAGAAAATGGAGGAGGCCTACATCCAGCAGTGGAGGGAAAAAGGCAAAGGAAGAAGAAGAAGAAGCCAATGATAACCATCAAAAACGAACTAATAATAACCATCACGAAATACAAGTACTTAGATGCATGGGTGAATGAGAACTGGGATCCATCTGACTGGGAGAGATGGCAAAAAGCGGGTTTCTCAAAATGAGATGCTATTTTCTAACCGTGACCTAAGCCTTAAAATGCGCATGGCTCGGTGTTCCATATTTTCCATTCTCTTCTTTTTATTCTCGGACATTTACTATAAAAAGCGAAATCGCGAGGCTTGTGTTCCTGTGTGTGATTCTAGAGATAGTATATCATAAAAGTACCTACAGAAAAGCGAGAAGTTTTCTTGTGCGAACTTGAGCAATTTAAATCACGTGCATCAGTATATGAGAGACAAGCTATTCAGGAGTGATAAAAAGTGCAGCGAAGTTCTAGAACAAATATAGTGAATTAGCATGTGAAACATTTAGAGTGAATTTAAGAAAAATGCTCTTATTAAATTCGTGTCCTGTGACTTAGTGAAATTAATTATTAGAACTTTAATTAATTTTAAATGTTTCAGTTGCCTCTTAAAAACACGCCTTATAACATAGTGAAGCAATTATTGATTTATAAATTATATGGACATTCTCAATACATTTGTGACTGTTTTTTATGCAATGTTCTTTTCTAATGATAATTTAGTACCTAATGAATAATGATGTATCAATATTAGTATCAAGTGGCAAATTAATTTCTTTCGATATAAAGATTATTTCTGTATGTCTTTCGAGAAGAAATGGTTAAACCGTTATTTTAACCGGTTATTTTCGATACAGTTATTTTGAATTTGTATCTGACTATCGATGATTGATAAGAAACATATAATTTTAGTCTCGTAGGTGTCGATGGTTGTCGTCGAACTGCAAAAATTCAGTTTTCAATCATCGACGCAATCAGATACAAATCTCAAATAACGGTTAGTGTGTCACAGGTTAAAATACCATCACTACTTTAAGGTGATTTGAAAAAAATATTTTATTTTGTAGCATAATTTTAATATTTAAAAATAATATATTTGAAATTGTCTGAAGGGGTTTGCAATATTTACACCTAGTGATCAAAATTGAGCGAGTAACGAAGAAATTGGCAATAAATTTGTGAATTACACGCCTCATGATTAGTTGCCGCTCAACCAATCAGATAATCCGACTGAGCGTCGCAGCCAATCGGAAGCCGCTAACTGGAATATGTGGAACGCGTGTTCCAGAACCAAGTTTAAAATTTGAAAACGTAAATTCGCGAAGCGAGGCTTCAACTTATGTCATGTTAAAAGTTTATCAGATTGGAAGCCGTCAATATTGAAGGGAAAGTCATAACTATTTTTAGTCAACAAATATACAATACTTCTTCTTTATCTTTGTCCTAATTGTGCGATCATAACGGAGAAAATTTGTGTAGAAAAACACTACCCGTATAAGTTTTAAAAGCATTGCGAGTGACGGATTTGTTCAACGATAGGGCAATTTTATATATGTACTTAGCAAAAATATGTTTCTTTTTTAAACAGTATTAATTTCTTAAGAGCTGAGTAAATCCCCGTTTTAATGAGAGGGGATTGTATCAGCGCAGAAGAATGTCTCCCTTGCGTCTTTTTAAGGCACATTTTACATACGCATTATTCTAACATAATGAAACCTCCCAGCAAACAAAAAAACAACAATACAACAATTATTATAAAAGATATTGTTTTATATCATAATGTATGGATCTATGTGTATGTATAAATTTGTAAGCGATCATGCATGCAGATATATATTTACATAAATAATTTTCACTGTTATCTAGATATGTATAAGATTTTTATTTTATTGTCATAGGCGTAATGAAATAAAATAAAAATAAAATAAAAAAAAAAATAAAAAAAAAAATGAGAAAAAACCTTAAAAAAAATGTTAACATGAAAAATTAAATCGTTTATATGTTTATGTGTTAAAGAAAAATGATATTTTATACGAACCGTTTATTGCACTAAGAAGCAAATCTCGTCGTTTCGCTAAAGCGTCCAGCGTCATCAGCCGAACTGCCGAATCCGCTGTGATAAGACGCTCTCCTGGACAAGACTTCAGCAAAACGTCGAGATTTGCTTCTCAGTGAAATATACGGTTTATATAACACATAAATTTGTCCAACGACTGTAACAATAACATTAATTCTTTAAAATTTATATGTTTTCATTGAATTAATGTACAACTATGCACTGTGTTCAGTATTTGCATTTCGAGGTGTTTTTTTTATTCAAGCGAACACGATCTTGCATCTCACGTCATGACCCACCTCCCTCTCCCTCTTTTGCCCACCTTGTTCATTCAAAATATATCTATAGTGGAGTATAGATTGTCGTTGTATTCATTAGCTATCGAATTGATTTTCTAAATAACATTTGATTCTCAAAGTAACATAAGAATTGTCATGCCTTCGCAACAGTTGGTGTATTTAGTTGGAAGCTCACATTAGAAGGTCTGTGAAGCGAATCGTTCAATATATTGAACATCAGCTGTAGCCCATCAAAAATAACGGTACTTTTACATGTCGGTTCAAAAGAAAAAAAAGAAAAAGAAGAAAAAGAAAAAAAAAGTTTTTGTACTCTAACGGATTTACGGACTACGGACATTACACAAAATTACTACGAACGGACAGATAGACAGACAACGAAATCATTATAATTGGGATAGTAGTGAACCAGACCGGGAGAAGAAACACACTCGAATGATGAGTTCGGCTATTTTATCCACGCTCCTTCATTCCCAAAAAAATTACAGTCCATTCCTTCCAACACCCTTCCACATCCTCATCCCGTCATCCTTCCCCTGTTCTCGTATTTCTCATCCCTTGATTCCCAGCGATTCGTGTCGGGAAAGTGCATAAGGCATATAAAATAACAAAATAAAATCGAAAAGATTTTCAGAGGGAAAGGGAGGGCGGAGGCTTATGAAAACGGGTTGGGGGATAAAATCTGTGAATTAAAAAAAATAAATGAAGTAGTCCGTTGAGGTTAACGTATTGAAATTCTTTTTAAATATAAATTTATATAAACCCCATACACAGCCACTGTCCCGAGTAGACCATCAACGCATACATGGTATAGCCATATAGAATGAAATCTCGTTGATCTAGAAGGTACGCTTATGGATATAGGTAGGTCTGAGTAAATAAGTACAGTCTACTGTGGAGCTTGCAATTTATGAAGGAAGATAAGATCGCTCGTATCTCTTCTAAATTGAGATGGTGGAATTTTGAAAAAAGTGGGCGATTCAGTACAGCTGATTTTGGTTCGGAAACTGTTTGGATATTTTAGAAAATGATTTTATTTATATCTATTCGTTCAATGTTTGTTTTTTGTCATGGGTTCCACTTGGGAGGTGAATACTAGGGTGTGTCACTTTGCATGGCGAAAAATTTTTTTATTTTATTATTAAGCTTAATAGTGATCAAAAGTTGCATTGCATTTATAACTATATAAAAATGCAAAAAAAGTTGCAATTCAAGTATACTTTTGGCTCGTTGTAGCGAGCCAAATATTCTGAAAATGTTGGATTTTAGTGATTTTTTAGAAGTAATAAAAGAGCCGTTTTCTTCTACATAATTCTTATCAGATTACTTAATTTCGTTAATATATATATTAGGTCCTTACATATGAAATTGGCGTTTAGTATGGGAGGAACATAAAGCCGATTTTTTTTATTATAATATATTTATTTAATTAAAGTATGTACCATTGCTATCTATGCACTTTTGCCATCTCATAGGTAGTTCATCGACCCCTTTACTAAAAAAACCATTCGGACGGGAATCAATAAAATCTTTGAAGGCGGTTTGGACTGCCCCATCGGAGTTGAATTTTTTCCTTTGCAAGAAGTTATCCAAATTTCGAAAAAAAATGTTAATCTGTTGGGGCAAGGTCCGGAGAGTACGGTGGATGTCTTAGACATTCCAATTAAAGCTCCTCTAATTTGGTAGCCGTCTGTTGTGCAGTGTGTGGTCTAGCGTTATCATGAAGCAGCAGTGGCCTAGAGCGATTAACTAGCCTCGGTTGTTTAGCAGCTATCTTTTCCATCATGGTTTGCAGTTGCTGACAATAGACATCTGCCGTAATCGTCTGGCCAGATTTAAGAAAGCTGTAGTGAACGACACCAGCACTAGTCCACCAAACGCTCACAAGTAACTTTTTTGGAGTCAATTTTCGCTTGGGGCATGGTTTGGCTGGTTCGACAGGGTTCAGCCATTGCGATGAGCGCTTCCGATTATCGTACAGGATCCACTTTTCATCACAGGTAAATGATTCGATTTAAAATCCCTTCATTATTGTGCCGGTTGAGTAATGCAACGCAGCAGTCAACGCGCGTGTGTTGATTTGCTTCACTCAATTCGTGAGGTACCCACCTTTCAAGCTTTTTCACCTTACCAATTTGCTTCAAGTGGATTAAAACAGTTTTATCACTAACACCGCAGCCTGCAGCTACCTCGGATGTGGTTTGCGATGGATCCGCTTCCACAATAGCCTTCAATTCTTCATTATCAACTTTGGTCTCCGGCCGTCCACGTTCTGCAGGTCGAAATTTCCAGAACGAAAACGTTGGAACCAAAAACGCACTGTGTTTTCTTTTGCAGCACCGTCGCCATACACATCATTAATCCTTCGAGCCGTTTCTGCAGCACTGGTGCCACGGTGGAACTCGTACTCGTAAATAACGCGATATTTCAAGTTTTTCATTTTGCAAACTTAGTGACGCAAAGAAAAAAACAATTGAGGAAAAAACAAATGAATTATAATTTTCAAAACACAAGTACATGAGTAAATAGCTGTATAAATTTGGATTTGGAATTCCTAACCAAAGAGAAGATATTTGAGATCAAATTTGCCAGTACGGCAAAACGCCAATTTCATATGTAAGGACCTAATATATATATATATATATATATATATATATATATATATATAGATAATATACTAAAACAAAAATTTGCTGCAAATTTTAAACTGAATTATTTAAAAAAAAAATTATAAAACATACAAAATTTTCCAAAAAGAGTATTTTTAAAGACAGCTATAGATATTTTTTAGAATTAAACATTGGCATAATTTTCCTGGAATTCTTCTTGGCTGCAATAAAACCATCTCTAACTGTTTACCCTACGACAGAACCTGCAGCTACAGTCGTCAATCGCCTACAGCTACATCGCCTTGTTAACATCACAAATTGAATTGCCTGAGCCCACGTCGCGTGACTCTATATATAGCAAAAGTTCCTTCGAAAGCTTTATTCCATAGGTAACGAGAAACATGTGGAATCTTCCAGATTTTTCTACATAGTCTGTTTCTATGAAATGGTGCGTAACAGTCTGCGGTTCCGGTTAACTATTTTCAGCACTCAGTTGGTACCCAGTTTCGCTACAAAATATAACGTTTATTTTACAATAAATCTTCGTGACCTTCCGTCAGATCTTAATTTTACCATTCCCAATAATGTTGACGTCATAGACCATAGATCATAATACTAAATATGCGTAAACTTGCACAATAATTGTATTGACAATATTAGGCAACGTCGACTGTCCTGAACTATTAAATAGACTAAAATTCCATATTCCCTGTAGGTCTCATAGACACAACCCAGTCTTTCACATTGATTTTACCTCATCCAACTATCGTCTTAATTCATATTTCTTGAGGGTATGCGATGCATTCAATAAATTGATGAGATTATTGGATATTGATCTGTTCGAGTGCAGCCACACAAGATTAAGAAAAATTTTGAGTGCTGAATTTTTTTCCACGCAATAATTAAGTTTCTTTTTCTTTTGTTTAAATTTTTTATTCTTTCTTTCTATATAATTTTTAATATGCCTTAGTCATTAATAAATATTTATCATTACTGACATATTTCTAAATGTGGAGACCTGTAATTGGCCATCTATATTGTATCAATGTTTTCTATGCTTTTTTTTGTGCTGTTGGTCTTCCATGAACATTAAATAAATAAATAAAAAATAAATTAGTCGATTTTTATGATTTAAACATTTCTGCAAACAGCTGACGAGTGAAATAACATTTCCTCTCTGTGGCCGTGGGGCGGAGGTTAGGGGTGAAAATAAGGTGTTTCGAGGGCGGAATTAGGGTAATTACCCAAATCACTGGGTCCGGCGCCCCAGCAACGAGCGGAATCTTACTTCAGACATTAAAGGACTTATTCCACACTTAAGGGCAGTGGAATGGACCATTTCACAGGGCGGCTGTCCTCACAGTGATTGTAGTGAATACATTCCAAAGTCACCACTCTAC
The DNA here is from genome assembly GCA_016648135.1 of Agrypnia vestita. Classification (NCBI taxonomy): domain Eukaryota; kingdom Metazoa; phylum Arthropoda; class Insecta; order Trichoptera; family Phryganeidae; genus Agrypnia; species Agrypnia vestita. The sequence continues at coordinate 11,508 of JADDOH010018565.1, forward strand.
AATGACACGTTGTTTTAATCAATTGATTGTGTTTACACGAGGCGCGAATCCTTATATTTTAAATTATTTAAACGAGATTGTGAGCCTACTAAATACTGACAATAGGATCGAACATTCCATAATATTCTAGGACGCACTATGAAACACTTTGGAATCGTCTAGATGATCCACGAGTCTCTTATAATCTCCAGAACAAGGAATTTACCAACAAATACGACACGCGACCAGGATCAATATGATGATAACATGTGCGATATTCCAGTGATAAAACCGTAGTGTAAACCAGTGTGATCAGTCATTGGTGACGCTTTAAGCACGCGATATTAGCGAGCGTTAGTGATACCAGCGGTAATAAATAAAGGAATTTTCTACCGGGAGAGAAGTCTTTTTCGTGCGAACATTAAACGGAATTTACTAGAAAGCGATCAAACCAATAAAAACAGCATTAATTAGTGTGAATTAAGAAACAGTGCAATAATAAGTACGTGAAATATTCTGAAAATACTTAATCGCTATAAAATGAAGAACGGTAGGTACTTCAATTTAACTCGTGTCTAGTGAAATTTTGGTTAATAAATTATAATTTGTTATTCGTTTAGTGTTTTCATTTGCCTCCCACAGCCACGTCCCGTGACATTATTTTCATAGGAAACTTGTCCTTTCTTCCATATATGTTTATTTTTTCTGTCTCCCTCTTTCTGTACATATAAGTGCTTTCTATATATTTTCATGTTTTCATATTTACTGTTAGGTTCACGAAACCGGTTTGCGTGGTATTTATTAAAATTCGAGTGATTGCGTTTTATTTAATTAAATATTTTTAATTCATTTAAAGTTATATGTACTTTAAATGAATTAATATTTTTAATTTTTTAACTTTTTTGTACACCAGTATTTTGTATTAAAAATAAAATATTTTTGACTGGTTTCTTTAACGTTAGCCGCTACAGATGCGCGTTAGCTGGACATTTTATTATATTCTTGCGTTCTCAACACGGCAGCGCATCGAGTGTTTATTCATATATTACTTCTCACACTCGCGTCTTCAGAATGCGTTGTTAATCCTATATCTATGCGTCAAGTATGTATATTGGAATTTGCTGTCTGTATTGTCACCGCAATTACACATTTTATTTTGCACTTCAATACGAATTCAAAATTTTGGGATTGAAATAAATAACTAGCATATCAAATGGAATGACTCACCGAGGATTCTTCGTCACTAGAGGATGGACAGTCTTGAAGGCCTGCCGACGATGATGATGATGACGATGACTTACCTGTAAATATGAAATAAATTACGACTTCATCAACTTCAACTTCAACTTACTCTCAATGAGGGCAGTCATGACCATGGAATTGCCCCTAAAATCTTACCTCAAGAGCAATAAAATGTTCTACTCCATGATTATTTTCGATTTCGATAAATTTTCATTATCGAGTATAGTTCGATATTGATAGTGAACGTTAATGAATTTTTCAATTATCGATCTCCTATGATAGTGATCAATAATGAATGACATCTATTATCGTGTGTTAAAACGATATTTGGCAAAGGTTCTTCACAGACTATCAGTGCAAGTTGCACAGAATCAGAGGCAGATACAGAAACTAATTAAAGACTTACCTTGTTGTGAATGCATCAATGCATCTTAATTAGGGATTAACAAAAGTTACAATTTTTGAAATTTTAATATTTGTAATTTTTAGGCTTTAAATATTTAAGGGTTATTTTCATCATTTAATATTCACGTAATAATTTTTTTTAAATAGTTATGCGAATACGGATTACGTAACACATATTTTTTCTATTTTCAAACTAAGCTAAACGCCTGTGCTACGAAAATATGACTAACGTGCTGGTGTCCAAGAGAACTCGAACCACCGACCACCAAATCACCAGGCGAGCATCATGACCACTGCTTATTACCACCAACTAGCTATTCTATGACTGATCATTTCAGATTTTAAGTATTGTAATAAATATTCATGATAATTTTGTAATAAAATTGTTATTAAAATGGATTATTTTCGTAATATGCGAAAATTTATAAAATTGTACAAAATTAATTAACCAATATTAATATGTATTAGTCGAGTATTAACAATAAGTAAGATAATAAACCATATTATCAATTAATATCAAACGATAATTTATAGCGACTAAACGATACATTTCATTTATCGTTATCGACCCAATCGATACTTTTTTTATCGTTTCGTATTGATTCGAACATTTTGCTCCTAAGTTAATACAAGTTAACACCTAACAGATTTTTTAAAAATGGCCACTCAAGTGTTGTAAGACAATGTAAGAATCGCAGAGTCGGATCGCAGGCTCGGCTTCCCGCGCGTTGACGAATGCCCCCCCCCATTAGCGGCCCCCCTCCCCACCCCCGCCGGTCCTTTTTGCGTTAATTACGGCGATAATTACTACAAAATTACACTTCCTCCTTCCGAAGTTGGATTACGGTAAACGTCTCGGCAAATTTGCGAACAGGCACACGTTTTAATTGCCGGGAAATTTAAGCCCGAGACGCGAATGGGTTTTGTTGAAACGGCGCGCCATCTTGGAGGGCAAATGAGCGATTTGCGATCCGTAATTGGAAAATCATTATTTTAAGAAATCGCGCATCCCTGGGGGCGCGGGAGGCGTCGACCATCATTCGGAAAATGCCTTCCCTATGACGTCACGTGGTAGTCACTAGAGAAGGCATTTAGGCACTAGGGAGACAAATGAAGACACTGGAAATTAATTAGCGATTATTAATGGACCGATTTCAGGGAAATAATCTATCAATAATAAATAATCAATATATATATATATATATATATAAAGAAACCCGTGTTTCCCTACCCGCCAAGTTTTCTCCACAACCAGCCACAACCACCCACCGGTGGTTATGGCGGTGGTAGTCCTTGGTGTCACTTCAAAAATATGCGAGTTTGGTGGGGGTGGCTGTGCGTGGGTGGGAGTGGGTGATGGAAATGTGCTTTCTAGCACATTGTTTTGTTACGGGAAGGCCGCAAATGCTTCAGATTGTTTCAAAATAGACGCGCTGACTGTGTCGGTGAGTCTAAAAGGTTCCGGAAAAACCTGCTCTAGAAAGTTCTGGAAGGAGAAGGTTACAGAAAATTCCCGAAAGTTCTATAAGGTTCTAAGCTGGGTGGCGGAATGTGTCGGTGTGTCTAGAAGGTTCCTGTACATTCGATAAATTTCTTAAAAGTTCTGGAAGGAGATTGTTCTAGAAGGTTTGCGAAAGTTCTATGACGATCCAAATAGTGCACTAAAAATCTATGCGTGCGAAGCCGCGCGGGCACAGCTACTCAGAAATAATAAGTTCTTACCGATTGACGAAATCCTAGCAACTCCATTAGTCAAGCAGCTGCTATGTGGCTTGACTCGCCAATGCATAATAGATGGACACTAATTATGCAACAGTGACTGTTCTCCATTATTTTTTATGTATTTGTCTATTTTTATTATTATTTTCTACTTTCTATTTTTAATTTCGACATGTTTTTATTTCTTATTCTACTTGTATGTCTGTTGTTGGTTTTCGATTTTTACTTATATGTACATATATCCATACGGCGAGGTGAGAATCTATTCTCAACAAGCTGAAATAAAGACCTATTATTATTATTATTGTTATTGTTATTGTTATTGTTATTGTTATTGTTATTGTTATTGTTATTGTTATTGTTATTGTTATTGTTATTGTTATTGTTATTGTTATTGTTATTGTTATTGTTATTGTTATTGTTATTGTTATTGTTATTGTTATTGTTATTGTTATTGTTATTGTTATTGTTATTGTTATTGTTATTGTTATTGTTATTGTTATTGTTATTGTTATTGTTATTGTTATTGTTATTGTTATTGTTATTGTTATTGTTATTGTTATTGTTTGTTATTGTTATTGTTATTGTTATTGTTATTGTTATTGTTATTGTTATTGTTATTGTTATTGTATTGTTATTGTTATTGTTATTGTTATTGTTATTGTTATTGTTATTGTTATTGTTATTGTTATTGTTATTGTTATTGTTATTGTTATTGTTATTGTTATTGTTATTGTTATTGTTATTGTTATTGTTATTGTTTTATTGAATATTCTACGAGCGTTAAATAAACTGTTCTCAGCAATGATAAAGTGTTCAAAATAATTAATTATTGATAAATAAATCGTCACTTGATTTCCAGTGTTTACATTTGTCTTCCGCAGCCAGTACCCGTGACAGTAATATAAAATTTCATGACAGTGTAATTAGGTGGGACGACCCTTGCGTGTTGCCTGTGCTCTGCGCTGATTGCGAGTCACACCCTAACTGTCTAAATTTGTAATTTCAGCAAGTTACGGACGTTACAGACAAACAGACAACGGAATTTTTATATCTAGATTACTTTAGGCGTACACAAGTGAGTTCCCGCAATTATAACAATAATTAACGGCACTGATATGTTTAATTTTAACGAAACGTACCCGGCGTTGCTCGGGTCACAGATTTAGTTATAAAGAAGTTTGTGCGGGGAAGGTGCCATTTTTTTTAAAGCATGTAAATAATAATAAAAAATCCTTTTGATCCAAGCATGAGGTGGATAGGATGTTCGGGAGAGTGGTGTGGAGTGACTATATTTTCTTCAGGGTTATAAAATTCTTCTTCTATTGGTGTCATGTCAGGTCCCCCCAACGTTAACTATCACCCGAGAGAAAGCGTCCCTGTCCTGGGCAGGGTTGTAAAATGCAACTTGAAAATGCTTGGATCAGATCGGTTCGATTATTCACGTGTACGATTGTAATCTATTTTCGGAACATATTGAGAGATAGGTTCATAATCAAGATTCTATAAATTAAATAAATTCAGAAAATCTTGAAGTAAAAATTATTTGCAATTCACTCACTTGTTTTCACAATATTTACTAAAGACAAACGAACTTGAATTATTAAAGGTGCTAATACTCGCGTGTACTTATTCTTTAGTTCCTAAAGAAGAAGTTGGTGAAAATTGGGTCAGATCTGTAAAACGATGAACATTTGTATATTGGGGGAGGAAGCAATGTAAGAGAGGAGAGAGAATATGGCGCCTATTTTTTCCGCAAGATCCTTAAGAATAGGACCCGAATACTGAGTCAATAATTTGATGCTTTAAGGATTAAGTACGCTTTAAAAGTGTAATTTGTTCTGACTCTGTATTCGTGCCTAGGTATTTTATATAGGCAGTTATATAAAATATAGTTCAGATGTGCCAAACGATGTAGATTTATATTGATGGGGGGCTATGTTTTCCACTGGATTCTATTGGTCGAACGGTACAAATTTGCATGGAAAATATACCCAGAGGAAAGAAACGGGTAGGGAGGGAGGGAAAAATGTCACTTTTGTTACCCGCCGGGTCCTAAAGAATAAGTATGCAAAATTTTGGGTCAGATCTGTCAAACGGTGTAGATTAGTACGGAGAATGTATCGTGGAGAGAAAGACGATGAAGGGAGAAAGGGAAAGATTGGCCATTTTTTTCCGCCGGGTCCTAAAGAATAAGCAGGTATACAAAATTTGGATCAGAGCTGTCAAACGATGTTAATTTGGATAAAAAATATATCGGGGGGAGGGTGGGTGGTAAGGAGTGGGGAGGGAAACGTCGCATTTAATACCCGCAGGGTCCTAAAATATAAGTATGCAACATTTAGATCAGATCTGTCAAACTGTGCAGACTTGTGTAGAGAACAGACAGATAGATATAGTGTCCTTAGGTTTTCACAGCCAATCAGAATCTTCGGTGAATAATTTTCTGGGATATTCTGCCGAGTATATGTGACCTCTCTGGCCAACGTTTCGGATCCCATTGCAGGGTCCACCACCAAGAAACACACACACTGCTTTCCATCCAGCCACTATCCAGTACTTTACTTAACACAAACTTGGAGACACCCTGACTTCGGTACAGTATTGCAAGCCAATACTTAACCTACACTTCAACACACAATCATCACATCAGCCCTGATGATGGACCCTGCAATGGGATCCGAAACGTTGGCCAGAGAGGTCACATATACACGGCAGAATATCCCAGAAAACTATTCACCGAAGAGAGACATAGTCTTTTATAGACGTAGATTATCATTACAACATTAAAAGAATGTATATGATATAACTCAAATGATATGACATAATTAATATACAGGGTTATTTGGAAAACATTAATAACCTCGCAGGAATACATTCCTGTCTTGATTACGAGTCGAAAATGTTCAAGCTATTATGACCTTTTACCAATAGTTATGGAGATATGCGATATCAAAGTTTACATTTTTTTTTCAATATTTCTGTCTTATTTTTTGTAAAACGTTGGACTATCATTACAGTAACTTATATCGATTACGAAAAATTCATTCGTTTCAAAACAAGTTAAATAAATAAAAACCCTGAAAAATTTCCCATTGGAATTCGGAGGTTTTTTTTTTTTTTTGACTTGTATTAAAGGGAAGTCCAACGTTTTACAAAAAAAGTCAAAAATATTGAAAAAAAAAAAGCTAACTTTGATGTCGCGTATCTCCATAACTACTGATATTAGGACATAATAGCTTGAACATTTTCGACTCATAATTAAGGCAGGAATATAGTCCTTTGAGGTTATTAATGTTTTCCAAATAACCCTGTATATGGTACAATGTACAATAAATTTGTATGATATAATGAACCAAAAATGTATATAATATCTTTCAGCTGCTGATTTATTACCAAAGCGCCCCGTAAAGAGTTTTAATAAAACCATAATTATTAAATCGTGTGAAAAGGGCAGACAACTGATACGTAACAGAATTTTGACATTACAGGAAATGCATCGCTCAAAATTTGTTGAACATTACAAGCCGTGTACAATATGGCGGAGTTCTGTTAATACTACATATGAGATAAATGCAAAAAACCTTGCACACTTCTCAAGGAAATTTCTTTCAAATATATGAAACCTACATCTTATTGGAAATAATTTTTAATTGCCGCGTCGTGTAATCACTTCAATTATATAACACGGGTATAAATATTTTATTTTAAAATGGACATTGCTGTGTTTGCTCCTAAAAAGTGGACATTTCTGCTTTCGCTATTTACATATTTGGATATTGCTGTCTTTCTTTTGATGTCTCAATCTAAAATTGACATGAACTGTCACTTTCGTATGAAGCGTTTTTGTAACGTGACACGCCCAGGTTGATTGGTTGAAGTGGATATTACTGCTTTTGATAATGTTTGGAAACATGATTTTGGAAGGGAAAGAGCTATATTTTCTTTAAATATAATACATCCTAAATTACTTCTTCTTCAAATATAGCAAATTTATAAATGAGAAAGAGTGTAAATAGTAAATTGAATGTTATAAATAATCAGGTCCTTTTTGCAAATAGTTATCTTTTAAATTTATTTTCATGTTAAGTAGGTACTTTATATTATCATTTTCCATATATAATTTTTTAATATTTTGATCTATACTTTTTTATACTATAGATTTTTATATTATTTTTATATATATATTTTTATACTTTATATACTATAGATTTTTAAATATTATTTTTGTTATCCTGACGAAGAAGCCATTGGCTTCGAAACATGTTGAATTTTTTTCAATAAATAAGTGTTTTCAACAAAGTTAATTTATATCAATCATCCTAAATTAATTGTTCTTGGTGACTGCATTAAAAACTTTTTTTTTCGATATTGCTGCCTTCGCTTTTACCCCTCATATGATTTAGATGCAATTTATGTGTTTCAAATAAAAACAATTACAAAATATTGCACAACATATCGTATTTTTAGGACTATTAGACGAAATTTTATTCTAAAAATTTAACAAAAAATTGAAATGCGTCATACAGTCCGAGCCTTCATTAAATGATGCATTGCAAATCTGCGATTCACATAAAACTAACTCTTCAAAAGGGATTCCTATGAAAATAAATCGGGGAATCTCATAAAAAATAAATTGGGGATTTACATAAATTACAGCAGGGGTTATAATAAAAATGAATCAAGATGTGGTATCCCCATGAGAAGTGTGAATACTAATAACCGGGTATTATGCAGTTGGTTCTGTATGGTTTTTTTTAAATATTTTTGTCACGATATTCAAAAACAATAGCAACTACATATTATCAACAGTCTATGTGCATGAGTTTGGAATCATCTTGAATTTTCACGCAAAAATTATTTTTCTTCAGTAATTTTTTTTATTTAAACCTTCAGAGGAAACCTAAAGGTTACAAACTTCTCTTCTTACAAGATTCAAACATGTGTTGCCAAATACCCCTTATTTTAATTAAATATAGATATCTGCATGCCATTTTTTTCTGTATATTATTTTAGTCTGTTTAAACATCACTTGAATTTAATTTTAAGTTCGGATGATGTTTTTTTATTTTGTGAAAATATTTAATAATATTTGAATTAAAATATTATTCAAATTTAGCTTAACAGGCCACGAGGCTAATTCCAATTCCCAAAGTGAGCACATTACAAAAACACCCGGATTTGAGTTAATCATATATATGGATGATATTATGTTCAAGCAAGTTTCCATATTGAAAATATATAAAGAAAAAAACCTTACAGAAAACCAGGAATAGAGGAATGGAAACCAAATCATAATGCTTGAATTTAAAACAACCCAAATGCAGAACCGCTATATTTATAAAGCCATTAACAACCACAAAAATATATACATCAAGATACGCTGCATCAATAACCTTTCAGAACAAATTAAAACCTTCTTCAAGAGCTTCTCTTCACTGGTGTGGTCTACATTACTACAGAGTATTTTTAAAATGTCAATTTATTGTATATATGTATTTGTACATTATATTTAATTAAATAAAAAAATTAAAATTATTTATTGTGACTTCACCGAGAATCGAACTCGGAACCCTCAGTGGGGTAAGCCAGTGTTATCCCCACTGTGCTACAAGGGCCGTTATTATTATTATTTCTTTATTATTGCTTTAACTCATTTTCAATTTGTTATACAACAACGTTCTTATATATAACACTCACACACGCAAAAAAATCGTAAAGGTTTATCAATTTTTCGTAAAACATAGGAAAACACAAAAAAAAATATGTAAAAAGCTTCAACACCTGAAGAGCCTACTTGAGAATATGTATGCAAATGGGCGAGGCAAAGTGATATCAGTGGTCAGAAGAGTGTGGCGTTCTATCCTCTCAACCTAGACTATACAAGGAAACTGCACGACAGTTAGTTAGTTAAAAGAAAATTATATAAAGAAGCGAAGATGGACCCACCACAGATCCAGACTATCCAGAGCCGTTCTATAAGCAACAGCTCCCATATTCGCCCTATTTTAGTCATTTTTTAATGCTAAATTAGCCATACTCACCACCCCGCTGACACTCATAGGAATGCATAATAAAGACATAAAAACAAAAGGAATAGAATTATTAACGTCGTGACGTCAAACATGAACTGCATGAATAATGAATTATTATTTGTTTTTAGAGCCCCGCTTTGCAGTAATGCCTCCGGAGTCGCGGGGGGTCCGGGGGTCGCGAGGGTCGCTCACCCCTAAACTCTGCCCCGCTAAATGTTTTAACAAATTACCACCCTCCTACGTCTCAAAGACAATGACAAAGTTCGCCTTCTTAAGAGGAATTTCCTTCCAAACCCCATTTGAAAACAACCCCTTTCTTCGGCGAATCCGCTTGCTCTCCGTGCTCGCTGTTCCCTGTTCCTCCCTTAAAGAAAATATAACCTGCCAACCCCAACGGGTTCTTCAATCGTTGGCGCTGAATTAATTTACATTGTTTTATATATTATATTAATTATTCTATTGTTATTGTAATTCAGAAGTACCTAGGTCTAGGAGTGCTAAATTTGCCGTTAAATTTTAAATTTTAAAATTTTAAAAACGATGGGCGGGTATTCTGTTCACAATATCAGTTCATGGTTTTATCAAGTGAGATAGATAAAAAGTATTCCGAGACACATTCTCCCTGAAACATCTCGTCTACTTATTGTGATGTGACGTGTGGACTACTGTGACAACATTCATGCTGGCCTGCCAAAATTTTAGCTGGATAGAATGCAATCTATTCTACGAGTGGCAAAACGGATAATATAATAGATGGAACATCAAAATTCTCGCAGATAGCACACCTTTTGCGTGAAATACATTGGCTACGTTCTCTTGACAGAGATGAATTTTAATTGTGGTGGTGGCATAGCATGGTAAACATGGCACCTCTGCATATTCAAATCTCTTTCTTTCGGACAACTTGCATGGTAATCAGAATTCACTAAACTTAGTCAGAAGACCAAGTTTAGTGAATTTGAGCATTAGTGATTGCAGGCCCAAAGGCGTGAAACTCTCTACTCTCCGTAATATGGAACTATACATCAGAAACATTGCTTAAAACAAGCGATTCAAAAAAACATTTAGATTACGCGATTTATTTTCATATAAACAATCTAAAAACTGTCGGGTAGATAATTAATAACTGGAATATCAGCAATCAGTGACAAAAATATAACAAAAATATATACTTATTTGACTAAATATTTTTTTATAAGTAATACAACATAACTTGATTAGAAACATCAAAATACGGAATGGTTTTCTAGAGACAACTATTTAATTTAAAAACTAAATAAAACATAAAAATTTGTTAGTGGGCATGATTTTGGCTTTATTGAAAAGATTTTTTTATGCTATCAGTGTTTAAATATTGTTTTTGATGTCACATTTAAAAAGCAAACTTTATTAGAATATTGTTCTTGTACATTTTAGACTCAAAATTTAAGTAGGAATCTAGATGTAAGATTTACTACTACTCTGTATCATCTGTATGTTAAAAGCCCACAAAGGCGTTGTTAGTTATACATCTTCATTATGAAAAAGCGACCGCGGAAGACGTGGCACGACCAGATTCCCCAGATATAGAAAGATGGTCCCGTTAGATGCCTCAACAATCGTCGAGCTTGCATGCGAAGATGCATGAATGTGGATGAGGCGAGAGTTGTATGCCAGGACAGAAAAGTGTGGCGCCCTATCCCCTTTGCTTAACTACACGGGGAAACGGGGAGATAGTAAGTAAGTAAGTTAATTCTGTGGAAACTTGGAAGATGGTCTCTGCTCTATTTAATATTCATGTGTAACCTGATTTTTATTTTTACTGTGGTTTTCCATAAAACAATAAATAAATATTCTTTGAATAAATATCTAAGGTTTTGGTAGATAAATATTGTCTTAAAGCTATGTTAGAGATTTGAGATATTTTTTTACTCTCTTTATTTACTCCCTTTATTTCCCATTTTACTCGTGGCGTCTGCTTGCTTGCTTGCCGTCGAAAAAACTTTGGATCGATTTTTAATCCTTTTCCCGTAATCCAATCGAGCTGTAACTTTGCAAGCAGACTCGTGGCGGCGATCAAGAAGATGTATCAAATTTTCGTTAAAAAAAATAATTTTAGTACAATTTTGGATTTTTCAAATTTTTAATATTTTTTTCATACATATTTTGATTTTGGTAATATTTGTTTTATTGTAATAATTGTATTGTATTGTTGATTTGTATTTGAGTTAATAAGATCTATTGTAATTAATTAATTTGAATGTATTTCTGGTAAATACAATTTATTTATATATATATATATATTGATGCACCTACAGACAAATATCAATGTGATGTTTTGTGGGTCTAAGATGTAAAAAAAAATAAAAAAATAAAAAATAAATAAAAAAAATACATGTTGTATGGAGATTCCGACGCATATAGTAGACAAGAAACCCGAAAATGAGAAACGGAGTATAGTAAAAACTTGGTTTTTATGGGTTACTTTTTTATTTATTTATGAGTTATGCAAAATGTTATTCAGAATCACTGCAAAGGGCAAATTAGGTCTACAGCATATACCACAGACGCGATGCAGCATCACGCATACTGAACACGGCGAATTTACAAAGAAATATTTAGAGTTCCCACTCGAACCGTGTTTGAAGAACCGCGGAACCGGATGCGCGCCGTCGAAAACCGGAAAGAGAAATTTCCAGACCTCTTTGCTTGTGCTGGCTAAAGTAAATGGGAAAGTTTAGCGACTGCCGACGCTGGCTGGCAATACCTACCCCGAAAACATTTCTCGAGGCCGGGGGGAGGGGGTGGGAGCAGCCAATCAAGTATTTCCGAGTTTGCTCATTGGGCCCGCGCTCCAGGAGTTGCGCAACTCTGCCGGGTGTTGACTGTTCCGTTGTGTCAACAGAGCGCGAGTCAAAAATATCGCAGTTACTTACTTCCGGCCCTGGGACTTGAATTATTCCCGAAAACCCCGCCACGAGATGAGGGAATACGTATTCCCAGGAGCCGAGTTTTGCTGAATACTGTTTGCCAAAAGAGAGATAATCATTAATTAAGATAAAATAGATATATACTGGTAGACTGGTGACTCGTGTGGAAGCAGCGCAGGACAGCGGAATATGGAAGGACTTGTCGAGTCTATGGTTCCCCGACCCTGCTAGGACAAGGAGATAAAGATGATGGTGAAGTTTAGAAAATTTCGCCATACATTTTGGCATTTGAGTCATTTTATTTATGGACAAAGCGCAAAACGTAAGCTTGAAAAAAGATTATGTAATAATATTTTCGTTTTATTCATGAATAATACCAAATATTATATTTCATTCCAGCAAACCATAGATAACAGAAGAAGTGTGTGAACTGATAAATGCTTTGGATTTTGCAAAAAAAAAATGTTTTATTAGAAATCATTTATACGTAATAGAAAAAACTCAATAGAGTCATCGAATTTTACCATGCATAATTTTAACCAAACCTAACCTAAACTTAGCTAACCAAACATAATCCAATCCCAAAATACATTTTGTTTATAAAATTGAGATACCGTAATTACTAGCAATGCCTACAACCATTTTTAATTTGTACAACTTAACAAAATTGAATATATTATTTTTTCAAAATAAAGGCTTGTAATGTAAGCCACCGAAAATTAAACCTTTTACAAAAATCCAAGATGTTCTTGTATTCAATATTCGTTAAGGTTCTACCATACAGGGTGTCTCATAGCTAGTAGAAAAAACTTTACAGGTGGACTCCTGCTTTGACAATGAGTCGAAAATATTCAAGCAACCATGACCTAATATCAATAGTTATGGAGGTATGCAATATCAAAGTTTGCATTTTTTTTCAATATTTTTGACTTTGACACTTTAACTTAGGTATGGCGGTCGCTGGCTCCTACTATATAGGAGCGTGTTAAAAATATGCAACCCAAATGAATTATGCATTTAACATTACCTTGTGCATCTTCGCTGGTGCATCCCGTATCCTGAAGCTGTGCTGCTGCAGCTATTCCCGGAGTCAGGAAGATCGCAACGAACAAGTATCCAAGTCATCATTTAAAAGTCTGTCTTAACGAGCGCACGAAAATTTATGCCTTATTTAGTATGGAGTCGCACAGCGCGAAATTTCAAATTAGCGTCAACGAAGTTGGTGGAGACCGGCGCACAGGGGCGTGGAGAAGCGACATCAAACATAATAATTCATATTTTTCTGAATTATTCAACATACACTAGAATGCGCCTGAAAATCGATTTTTTTAATTTTATGTAGCGTCTGTGGAATGCATGAAAGAGAGCGAACTAAGGAGGGAGCGAGAAAGAGCACGCAAGGCCGGCTGGGTCGGTGTGAAAAAAAGAGCCATCGCTTTATACGGGTCGGTTAAATAACGAAATTAAACGGCCAGAGACGGGGTTTAAACCCCGGGCCACCAAACCCGAACCGGCCGTTCAACGTATGTTGCTGCGGCCGCCTCTCCGCGGAGCGCTAAAAAGATACTATAAATATATACTAGGGCTTAGCAAAGACGCGAACTAATGCTACGTCATTTTTTTAAGGATTGCAGCGATATTAAAATAATTTCAACAATATTATTAATTTGCGTCATCTTTGATATCACAATATTGTCGGAATTCGAACGGTTTTAGATCAGTGCTCTTCACAGATCACCAAAATATTTATACGAATACGAAATAGCGCAAATTTCTTGGTAGCGGCTGAAATATATTTAATAAAAGTATGTAATTTTTGACGGTTTATACCTAGTTTACTATTAAAGCGAAATCTTCAAAATATACGATATTGTTATGCTACATAAAATTCTCTTTTTTTATCTGACATAAATTTGCATGTTAAACCCCGTATAAGATCCCGGAATTTTTAAAAATTAGTCAGCATATCAATAATTTTGGTTATTTTTTGGAGTTAATAAATCTAAGAAACATTATTTTAATTTTTCATTGAATTTATTCAATGCAGCAAGAAACAATATTTGTATCATTTCGTAAAATCGATTTTTCTTCATAATTTATTTTTTCAAATTGTTTGTATCAACGATAATTGAACCCATAGTCTTCTTATCAATCTACAAACACTTTTTTTTACTCTACTGAAACCCCTCTCTAATCATAGATAATTGTATAAATGATTGAATTTATCCGTCAAAGTAATTCACAATCATTTGCGATATGTGATAGCTAACCATGAAGTGTTCGTTTAAGATGTATTTTAAAGTGTGTTTTTGTAATATTTCTCCAGACTTGTGAATTAAGGTTGTATAATATATAAACTCTTTGCAGTTATAAATAAAGTAGTGTGCGGGTTGTGTTTTAAAAAAAAGTGTTATCAATGCCATCTCAATAACAAGAGAAGTAAAAATAATTCTTAATTCATAATTTATCATCCCTTCAGATGAAGATCACTTCGTTAGATGATTATAAATACAACACTTCGCAAAACTTTAAGTAAACAACACTTATTTTTCACTAAATATTTCACTCAGAAGGCAAATCAAGTCTATATCATTTTCAATCAAAACACGCACCACCACAATTGTACATGATTTTCAATGTATTAAAATTACACAGTTGTAAAAAATTATATAGATCTTTGCTAATATTCTGAAATGACACTATTTTTAATACTTCTCAATGTAGTTGCTCGTGAAAAATATTGCACCATAATTTTAACATATTAAAAATATCACACGACAGTTTGTATCACAAAATTACACGCCTGCAAATTATACCACTGGAAAACTTTATAGTTGATTATTTAAATTAATAAATAAATAGCGCTCTGTTATAACTACGGATATGGACCACTAACGAAGAAAATGAAAAATACTAATTTTTTTGTAAAAATTGTAAACGAATCATCGCGACTCGTCCGCCCTGACACGTAATATAAATACTGTGAGATACAAGTCCAACTGAAAATTGCGTCATATTTTGCAACAATAATATTTACACTCAACAATTTAAATCACATGATTATTGGCGTACCAAGTCAGTTGAAAACTAATAGTTAATTATTCAAGTCGATGAAGCTACTTTATAATAATATTATAACATTGTCCGATTCTTTACGTACGTCAATAAATCACTGAACATTTGTCAAATAAAGCGCTAAGAAATTTTCAGTTGCTTTTATGGATGGCGTCGTTCGAAAATGCAACGGAACTCGATAGTGAATTTGATTATTTTGTGAACTTTGTTAATTAATTTAATATTGTGTATGCGTACGTGTTGTACTATGTATAAGACTTTGGGGAATGACATTTTTTTAAGTATTCAAAATGTGTAATATATTTTGACATTTTCATGAATGGATTTCGATCTGGCCGATCATTTGACAGAAGAAGTAGGGTAAGTCTTCTGAATATTTTGTATTCATTTAAATTTTATTGATTTATTGTATAGATATGATAATTTTTAATTGTGACCCAGGTGCATATATTATGATAATCAGAGGAATACCACTACATTTTTAACGGTTGAGAAATTAATATCGCTGTAGAAAACAAATTTAAAAGTATGTTATACAAGTTGTCTCATAGCTAATAAGACAAACTCATGAAATAGGAATCGTTTTTAACGTTAAATTTATAATTGAAAATTTTCTTTACACTTGGGTGAAGTGTCGACAGTTATGATAGTAATGGTTGAGAAATTAATAACGCTGAAGAAAACAAATTTATAATTATGTTATACATAATTATTACATTACGAAAACAAATATTATTGACGAATTCAAAAAAATATTATAATTGTGTTCTATAACGCCGCTCTGGGGCAGGCGTAGCCTAGTAGAGTGGCATAATCCACAAATATAACAAAAAAAAAGTGTGTAATTTTACCTTATATTTTTATTGTTAAATTATTATTAAGTACCTATATATTGTAAACAAGGATTTTTTTAAATAAAACATACATAAAAGTTGTCTCATAGGTTGTAACTCGATAAAAAACGGAATCCTCTTTATCATTGAATTTTGAGTAGAAAATATTATTTACACCTGGGTGAAATGTCGACAGCTGCGGAGATGAGCTAAATCAAGGTTTGCATTTTTTTTCAATGTTTTTGATTTATTTGTTGTAATTTTTTTTTTGAACATCAAAAGCCCCACAAAAGTCTTTAAGAGACGTTTATATTCATTTTTACAATTAATATTACAATATTATTACATTTCATTTTTGAACATCACAAATAATAACATGATACACTTCAATTCATACATTTGTTCATAGAAAGGCCATGTCGTTTGAAATCAACCACCTTCGAATTCCACCACCGATTTTGCAGTCGACAGGCATGTTGGAAGGGCGCCTTGCAGTTCGTCCAATAGCATGGACACCAAATATTCTAGTTTTTTCATTCCGTACTTGTTTGTTACTCTCGGAACTTGATTTTTAGCTCGTCTTGTGTCTCTGCCATGAGCAACCACCCTCTTGTATATTTCGTGTTTTTGTATAAACGTGATTTTTTTTAATCAGTAGAAATAGAATTAACCTGCATGAATTGGCAGAATATTGACGGATTCTTCTTCTTCATGTTTCGAAAGTTTCCCTGTCCAGGGCAGTGCGGAACAGCTCTTCCACGCTTCTCATCCCGGT
Source organism: Agrypnia vestita (assembly GCA_016648135.1). Taxonomy (NCBI): domain Eukaryota; kingdom Metazoa; phylum Arthropoda; class Insecta; order Trichoptera; family Phryganeidae; genus Agrypnia; species Agrypnia vestita. The sequence goes on from JADDOH010018565.1 coordinate 28,480, forward strand.
CCACTCTCGGATGTTTCCAAGCCAGGAATGCCGCCTCCTTCCGACCCCTCTGCGACCCTCAATCTTCCCCTTCGTGACGAGCTGAAGGATGGAGTACTTTTCGCCTCTCATTATATGACCAAAGTATGAAATTTAAAAAAAAAAATTGACGGATGTATACACTAATTTAATATTTTGTCTTTGTTCATGAACTTGTGGGGTTACGGTCATTTTTACAATGGCAGTAATGGTTGTATAATCGATATGATTCATACCATGTTTGAAAATTTACACCATCATGGTTTGAAAATTTATCTTTCCCATAAGTAGGTGCTAATATTGCCATTGGTTTGGGATATCTTTATTTTTTTTATTGAGTTTTTAAATCAACATTCCTTATATGTTATTCATCACAATTATTAACATTACACTAGAATACGCCTGAAAATTATGTTATAAAAATCATGATTCATGAACTTCTACATTACTACTGATAAAATAACCGTCCCTAAACATACGCACCCAAGATAAGTTGCAATTAGCAATCTTAAAAATTCATATGAAACATATCACAATATATATATTTTTTTATATTTAAAATTTAATATAAACCTGGAAAGGTTAATGGATCACATTTTTTACATGATATAGGAATATAATAATAATATGATTTAGATACAAAATCATTTTTTATAATTGGCTGAGTTTTAGCATTTTTCTCACATCTGTTTTGAATTTGTCAGTAGTCAGTTGTGGTAGGTCGTTGTATAGTTTTAATCCGTTGCAAATTAGTCGGGATTGTCCTGTTTAAGTCCTGTTTAATATCTAAAGTAGCTCAGTTGGACAGAGCGATCATCAACATTTTATAATATTTATTTAATAATATTTTGCACCCCGAGCCGCCTTTGGATAAAATGATTAGAAAGCCTGTATCATACCGTCGCTCGCTCACGTTCCCATTACATTTCCACTTCCTCCAAACACGTTCTTCCTACGTGTCTGTCCCCCTCTCACCTGCGACGCCGTGGATACGTTCGTCCTTTTCGCACTCATCGGTTGACTTACATCATCAGATTTTCCAAGACGCATTCGATGTACAAATTAAAGAAGAAAAAACCTTTATATTTTATTAGCACGCTTATATTAGCTTCACCTGTTTGCCTGTCTGGGCGGAATCTTATAATGGATATTTCACCCGCTTCCCAGTGTCCAATCGAGCTGAAATTTTGCACACAGACGTATTCTGGGTGGCAATACATTAATCAATCATTATGATCATTTGATTATTTAGTATTAGAGTTACTGATAAATAAATGAAAGTTTTATATGGGAAATAAGTTAGGGGAAATCTATGCATACTGTTTCATGAAAAGTGTGCTAAGCTTGTGCTATTGCTTTTCACTCTATATTATTACTTTTCGTTTTTTGTATTTTTAACATATTTTGTTTTCCTTACGATTTTGCTATGTTATATACTTGCTTTTTACTTTATATTATATTTATATTAGGTCCTTACATATGAAATTGACGTTTAGTATGGGAGGAACATAAAGCCGATTTTTTTTTATTATAATATATTTATTTAATCAAAGTATGTACCATTGCTATCTATGCACTTCTGTCATCTCATAGGTAGTTCATCGATCCCTTTACTAAAAAAACCATTCGGACGGGAATCAATAAAATCTTTGAAGGCGGTTTCGACTGCCCCATCGGAGTTGAATTTTTTCCTTTGCAAGAAGTTATCCAAATTTCGAAAAAAATGGTAATCTGTTGGGGCAAGGTCCGGAGAGTACGGTGGATGTCTTAGACATTCCAATTGAAGCTCCTCTAATTTGGTAGCCGTCTGTTGTGCAGTGTGTGGTCTAGCGTTATCATGAAGCAGCAGTGGCCTAGAGCGATTAACCAGCCTCGGTTGTTTAGCAGCTAGCTTTTCCATCATGGTTTGCAGTTGCTGACAATAGACATCTGCCGTAATCGTCTGGCCAGATTTAAGAAAGCTGTAGTGAACGACACCAGCACTAGTCCACCAAACGCTCACAAGTAACTTTTTTGGAGTCAATTTTCGCTTGGGGCATGGTTTGGCTGGTTCGGCAGGGTTCAGCCATTGCGATGAGCGCTTCCGATTATCGTACAGGATCCACTTTTCATCACAGGTAATGATTCGATTTAAAATCCCTTCATTATTGTGCCGGTTGAGTAATGCAACGCAGCAGTCAACGCGCGTTTGTTGATTTGCTTCACTCAATTCGTGAGGTACCCACCTTTCAAGCTTTTTCACCTTACCAATTTGCTTCAAGTGGATTAAAACAGTTTTATCACTAACACCGCAGCCTGCAGCTAACTCGGATGTGGTTTGCGATGGATCCGCTTCCACAATAGCCTTCAATTCTTCATTATCAACTTTGGTCTCCGGCCGTCCACGGGGCTTGTTCTGCAGGTCGAAATTTCCAGAACGAAAACGTTGGAACCAAAAACGCACTGTGTTTTCTTTTGCGGCACCGTCGCCATACACATCATTAATCCTTCGAGCCGTTTCTGCAGCACTGGTGCCACGGTGGAACTCGTACTCGTAAATAACGCGATATTTCAAGTTTTTCATTTTGTAAACTGAGTGACGCAAAGAAAAAAACAATTGAGGAAAAAACAAATGAATTATAATTTTCCAAACACAAATACATGAGTAAATAGCTGTATAAATTTGGATTTGGAATTCCTAACCAAAGAGAAGATATTTGAGATCAAATTTGCCAGTACGGCAAAACGTCAATTTCATATGTAAGGACCTAATATTTGTATTTTAAGTATTTAATTTCCACTTAATGTCATTTTTATTTTTATATGTTATTTTTTTTCTTTAAACTATCCATTATATAAATGTACACTTTACCTATTTGTTTTTAAAAGCCCTGTATAAATAAATAAAAACTACAGATATCTGTAGTATGGCCCCTTGACATATACGGATGATTCCTATTTGGAACATGTATATAACTTTAAAAAAAATTGATGAATGGATGTTCTTATAATTGAATTAGTGAACGTTGCATTGTGTAGAGTAATCACTAAAGCCAGCTCATATATGTTGCCAGCCCTGGGCCATAGTACAAAATACTTCCATACACGAAACTTCTATAATTTATTATAATTAAATAGTAATACTGCAGTGGACAACTTCTGTAATTGCGTTCTCAGAATATACCTGTAAAAATATTGATTATAATTTTTGGCGCTAAACAACTATCAAATTGACAAAGAGTGCTGCTATACGTAAGAAATGTAAAAAATTGCCATTAATTTGCACAACTGAACTAGGAAAATTTTTGAAAAAAAAAATTGTTAGCCACTACATACAGCCGTCAGAGGAATGCCATGAGTTAAGCTTATTGAGATAGAGATTAATTAATACGATAAGTTGAAAAATATATTAAATAAAATAAAATAAAAAACATCCCTAGTACGTTTTCCTTTTTGTCCGTGTGGGGGATGGTTGTATTGGCCAAAATATAATTTAATTTGTAAAATAATTGAAATTCTCGACGCACATCTTCTCGGGATTCAAATCTCATATAAGAACTACCCCTAAAAACCTTTGATTCAACCCCAAAAGTGCTCGTTACAAAGGCTGGAATACCCACCCTTAATAAAGCTACCCTTATTATATTATGTGTACGCCTAGAATAGACTTTCGGTCTCGTCTTAAGGCTTGCCTTGCAAAAAGCAAGCAGTTTTGTTCTCGGCTAGGGGGTGGCAACCCCTAAAAGGCTGACACGGTAACCAGTATTTGTGGAGACCGACGGGAAGGATTTTTTTATATATAAATGTCATATTTATAAATTTTCTCTCTTCCGTAGACATTACGATCGTTTAAAGTATAATGGTAGGTGTATACATAATAATGAAGTACAAAAAAGTACAATTCTCTACGTAACAATATCCATCACTAATGCCACCAAATGACTCAATAATAATAATGATGTATATATTAATGAGGTATAAGAAACAAAAAAGCGTAATATTAATGCTCTTTTTAATAACGTCCATCACCAACGTTATCAAGACTCCACGCTACTCTAGACAGCGTTATTCTCAGAGCCTTAAGTGGTGGCTGAAATATATAATAAAACTACGTAATTTTGACGGATTATAGCTAGTATGTAGTATAATAAACTTGTAACAAAAAAATCTGATTTCTGTAGTAAAATATGTAATAAGTAAAGCATTTAAAAAAAACATTAATATGTTACTAAATAAGAATTTAGTTCAAGTGCATACCATGATAACTTTAAGAATAAATAATCATATGCACTTGATTACGCCTGAAAATTGTTACCTATTTTCAATTTTTTTAATTCCTTTTACAGACCAGCATATATTTTAACAATATTTTTATATGTATATTCTGAGAACACAATTACTGGATTTCTCCATAGGAGATAATTATTAATTAAAATAAATTATAGAAGTCTCGTAGAGACGAAGCTATTTATATGTGAAACGTGTCATCATCATTATCATTATTCTTGGCTCTACCACCCCTGGTGGGTTCTGGCCTCCTCAAGAGTCTTCCTCTACTCATCTCAGTTTAGTGCCAGCTCTCTGCAGTTCAGAAGCTCCAAGGCAGACATGTCTTTGAGGACGTTGTCTCCGTCTTAGTTTTAGCCTTCTAAGCTTCTTCGCACTATTGGTCTTACGTTCAGCAGGGACTTTGGGGCTTGATTCTCGGTCATTCTCTCCACACGTCCCAGCCACCGAAGTTTTACCAGTTTTATAAATTTTATGACGTTGAGCTCCTTAAAAAGAATATAGAGCTCATTTTTGTAACGTCTATGCCTAAGTCCATTTTATAGATTTGGTTCAAAGATACGCCGCAAAGTTTTCCTTTCAAAAACGTCCAGTGCTCGCTCATTCCTATTAGTTAGTACCCACGTCTCAGCTGCGTACGTGAGCACTGGCCTAATAAACGTTTTGTACACTAATATCTTGGTGTTTCTGGACAGCAGTCTGGATTTTATCTGCTTTTGTAGGTACATACTTAGTGTTACAATAAAAATTTTGTTCAAACTAAGGATAAACATTTTTCTTACTTCTCTATAGAGATTTCTCATTTCTGATATATCAGACTCGTGAATACAGTAAGAGAAAGCGTACGTAAATAACAAATAACGTACCTTAATTATATAATTTTCCAGGCATTAAATATCAATATGCGTTAATCTCAATATACATATATATAAAAAAAACACATTTCATAGTGAAGTTGCAATTTCAGAACAAATTTCTATGCTTCTTAAGCAAATTAATAAATCAATTAATAAAGACACACAGAAAAATTTATCAATGAAAAAATATTTGAACCATGGACCTCCGCGCGTTGTTCAGTTTCACCACACTAACCTAGTATTAGTAAATATTATTTTAATAAATGTTCAAGTTTTTTGTTTGTTGTGGAAATTCATTTTTAATATTTTAAAAAATGAGGGTAAACACAACACTGTTTTATTCCACTATATATTTATTTTGAATTGTTAGAACGTTTTCGAGATTTCTCTCATTGTCAATAACAACACGTTTACAACTTGTTGTACCTATATTTATTTTGAATTGTTAGAACGTTTTCGAGATTTCTCCCATTGTCAATAACAACACGTTTACA
>JADDOH010018566.1:0-19360 GCA_016648135.1 Agrypnia vestita
GGGGGTGATACTCGCAGTCTAAAATTACCGAAACTTTGGTAATTGAATAGGGTATAAGTCTCGGTAAACTGGATAGCTATGAGCGAGCGAGCAGTGTGTGGGCACATTAATACATTCACTCGTTTAATTATACTTATTTATTTATTTATTAAGGAATCTTAACAGTTTTTCAAACATATCGACGGCTCCTACGTATAATATCGTAACCCACAAGTCGACGATTTTGAGTTTCTTGTGTAAACACATGTGTATTTAATTATATATTTAATTCCAAGAAAGAAAAATAAATATTTTGCAATAAATAACGTTTTATTATTATAAAATTTTTTTTTTTCGTTCTCGGAATTAAATATATAATTATAAACATATGAAATACACAACAAACTCAAAATCGTCGCTTGTGGGTTACGATATTATACGTAGGAGCCGTCGATATGTAAAAGAATAGTGTTTATTTCATAGACCAATTAAAAAGATTCACAGATGTTAAGAACAAAGTTAGATAAGATATTTTTAAGTTAATTATTTTTAATTAATTAATGAATAGTAGTAAGCAACAAAAAATGTTGAAAATGCATAATGGTAAGTGATTGAATGTGAAAAAAGAAAAGTTATATCAAGAAATGAGTTAAATAATGGGTGAAAAAGAATGAGGAGGTAGGGGCCAGGATAGAGGTGGAGGAAGGGAAGATTAGGTGTAGTGAGTGAATGGTCAAAGTCGATTTAGTGCATGTAAGCTGAAGCATTCTTTTATATTCAGTAAGACCAATGTCGAAGAGGTCTATAACGATTTTCCATTTATTTATGGCGTACATAATGATATAAACATTAAACTATCATCATAATCGCTGTTGGCTCTACAACCCTCTTGGTTCTTGGCCTCCTCAAAAGTCATCCTCTTTTTGCACCAGCTCTCTATAGTTCTGGATCTCCAAGGCAGTCTTTGACAACATTGTCGCTTCATATTACTTTTCGCCTTCCTAAGCTCCTTCGACATATTGGTCTTGAATTCAGCAGAGGTTTCCATTCATTCTTTCTCTCCACATGACCCAGCCACCGGTTTCTTCCCAATTTTATAAATTTTATGACGCTCAGCTCATTAAACACAGTACCTATATGGCTCATTTTTGTAGTGACTGCGCCAAAGTCCATTGACTAGAACCAATTCAAAGATTCGCCTCAATATTTTCTTTCAAAAACGTCGAGAGCTAGCTCACTCTTTTAAGTCAGTACCTATGTCTTAATCGTAAGTTATTAATGAAATTAATTAGACAGCATAATCAAAACTATATTTTTGTCTCTCTAAGTATAAGATTTTATATTCTTCTCCTCTGAATTTCGAAACGTAATAAAAATTTAATTATAAAATGTTAAATAATATATTTTTTAAATTTTTGCGAGGTTTCAATCAATTCGACTTTATTTAAAGCGAATAATTTTTTATAATCGATATCAGTTACTGTAATGGTAGTTACAAAAAATGAGTTAGAAATATTGAAAAAAATGCAAACTATTTATTTTTATTTTTTGTTCTTAAAGTAAGTAGGTATTACAAGAATTTTTATATTTCCTAATATATACAGCATAAGATATAAGTATGTTAAATTTATAATCAAAAGAAAGTGTCACATATTTTCTTAATTTTTTCCTAAAAGTCACTATATTGTTTTCATCCCCAACATCCCCTGGTAGTTTCATACATAATTTCATCCCACTGTACATCATAGAAGTTGGCGATATCTTTATCTTTCGGAATGATAATCTTATTTCATCTTTTCTTCTTGTACAATGATCATGTTCATGTTGTTTTTTTTTATTTTTCTTAATAATTCAAAGGTTTGTTGTGTCCATTAATAATTTTATATATCAAAGAAGTACATTAAATTTAATTATTTATCTAAATGTCATTATTTGCAAACTTTCTAACATCACTTTGATTCTTGCTCTGATATTGCATATCTCTAACCATTGTATTCGGTCGTGGTTGTTTGAACATTTTCGACTCATTATCAAGGCAGAAATTCACCTGTTAAGTTTTTAAAACTAGCTATGACACCTGTTATTTTTGGTGCCAAATTGTGTTGAAATTTTAATTACGTAAATATTTTGTTCGTTTTACTATTTCAAAAGGACTTCTCAATTCAGTTCGGAGCTAATCAATAGTTCCTTTTTAATTTACATACAAAAAAGACTGCATTACAGAAACTCATCGGATGAATATATTATTCGTCTATTCAACTGTTCGTCTCCATCTTCTCGAATGTCTTCAGCAAGGTTATCTCATCATAATAGGACATCTTATCATAATATTAATCCTTCCGTTGCATTCACTCGTTTGGATCATAACATAACGAGTTTCTCCAGATTTTTATTAGGCCATCTTTTTTTGTAATGTCGTAAAATTTTATGTTTTTTTGATAAACGTCGACTGAAAAGGCAGAATGTTTTGAATTAATTAAAAATTATCATGTTATTAGCCGGTCGTATGCCGCTCAATTACGCGCACGATTTCTGTTTTTTAGACACTTTTTTGTGATGGTTGTAGGTATTCATGTAAAAATCAACAATAATAATCGCTAAAAAGTTGCAAATTCTGGTTTCTCAATATACAGACTTCAATAATTACTTATATTTCAATGATTACTTGTACGATAATTACAGATTAATTATGAAAATATGGATGTTACCGCGTGGGGTGTCGTTTCACCACATGGCGTGTTGCCTATTTGTATCTGACCATATTAAATATATTATGAGATTGATAAGTACTGACACGCGTGGCGTGGCGTCACATCGCGTTTTAGTAGTACGTTTCAACCTTAACAAGCAACATATTATTTCTTTCAATTGAAACGAATAAAATAGGTTCTCACGAAAATCAACATCTATTTCGTACCCTCATTTTGATTATTATTTTAATTTAAATTATCACAAAATTCTTGAGTCTCTTAGATCAACTCTCAAAATTGTACCAAATATTGTCTGTTATTTTGAGCTACCTCTGTACACAATATACTCAACCATACATGTAACTATTATGTTGATCGTGTAAGGTTCCCGTCATCTGGAACAGCGAGGGAAATTCCCGAGGCTAATGCTCTTAGAGTGGTCCATTTCAAATGATTATTAATAATAGAAAGGTTTCAAATTAGTCTCAGACGGCTTAGTTCAAGTCTAGAGGTTGATAAGAGTTATTGATGAAGGGAACAAATTTGACTTCTGCACATGTCGCTAAAAAGTGCCATTTTTTTATGTGAATCATCTTTTCTCTCGCTTTCCTACAATCTGTGGCAGTGATTTTGTGAAAAAGGAAGCGCGCGCAATTTAATTTCGCCAATGAGCGCGCGCAGAGCGCGCGCGATAGAAAAAAATCATCGTTTATAAACAAATCAATGTCAGAAAGTGCCATCACAGCGAAGAGGCACACTTCCAACAGCCAATGCTTCTGATTTTGTATGTATGATTCGCGTCTGGTGTCAAGTGTGTGGATGTTGTAACTTTGATAAACTTTTTTTTTTTCATTAATGTAAACAATAACTGCCCTTAATGATTAACATTCTCAAATTTTATGTAATCTATGTGATTATTTTTAAATATATAGTATGTAGGTTTTCATACAGTATGTAGAGTGGCACACTGCCGCCATCTATGAAAATAAATAAAAACATATAAAAATAAAAAATCTACCCAGTCCGGCAAAATTCAATAATAAATAAATGCACATACATTTTGTTTAGTTGTATTTACTTATTACATACACACACTTTTTTCAAAATTCAAAGATACCAATCAATTATTTAAATTGTGAAACAACAGAACATTAAATAATTCGAAACAAGCATATCTTTAAGATACCAAAACAACTTAAAAATACCAATGTGTAATACCACACAATATTAACGAAACTACATATATTTAGGCATTAAAAACTTTAACAATCTTCCTACAGGAATCAAACAGCTAAAATACATACAACTATTAAATAAATAATTAAATCAACATTACAAAAACAAAATAATAAAAAAAAATACGTTACAGCTGATATAGGTTTATATAAAAAAAACAACGTATCATACGCTTTTACCTTTTAAAAAATAATAGAGCAAGTCCCTCTCCCTCTCGAAAAACTAAAATGTGTCTTTAGTAAACGAATATATATCATACATAACACATTCTGTATCCAATATAGCTATATGATAAAAAAAACCTCCTTCCTTATTTTAACTGGAGGCATGTTTAAATTTTTATACAATTCAATGGTTCGAATTGTGTGGTTGGTCGAAATAAACTAGCGATAAACCCGCCACAACAAGTTAATAGATAAATACGATGTACGTGTCTGAGACGTGTGAAGGGTTTTTAAAGCGTTTTATTTTTTGCCATCTTCGGAGTGTGTTCGTAACTTACGGTGCACACGAAGCAGTGCTTTAAAATTCAGACTCGGAGAATTAGCTCAGATAGTTAACTCTCAACCACCAGAGAGACCTGCTTGATAACGGTTATCCCAGTATAATCGAAATATCTCACTAAAATAAAATAACTTTTGTAAATCCGCGAAGTTCCCGAAAAAACCTACGATGTACGCGTCTGAGACGTGTGAAGTGTTTTCGAAGAGTTTTATTTTTCGCCACCTTCGGAGTGTGTTTGCAATTTACGACGCACACGAGGCAGTGCTTTGAAATGCAGACTCCAGAGGAGCGCACGGTAATCGCATGCCGCGCATTCAATTATACACATTATTTGCATGCAAATACCCCTCATTCAAGGGTCTCAGCACCGAGCATGCAGCCAGCAGGCCCGGGGTCCCATGGAAATTAGTCCTCCTTTCAAATAGGTGTTGTAGGATTTACGGTGGCGCGCATGCAACTCATAAAGGAGCGTGTTTCGATGGCTGCCGTTGTTCGGAAATTCAAATTCGACCTTGCAGGATAATTGCTTTGTTTTCAGAATATTTTGAGTATGTGCAAATTTTTCACAACAGAACTGAATATTTTGATATCCCTGTGACAAAATCTAGAAATACTCAAAATATTCTGAATGAAGATACTGGTAAAAAGGAGTTTAATAAAAAATTAAATAATATTTCTGGCGTATCCTAGTGGAATGTTAGTAATTCGGATGAATTTCATTCACACAGATGAAGTATATTACTTAAAAAAACTTCAAAAGACGTCTCATTAGCGATATCTGTGGTTATTCAAGGGGAATGAAAAATGCCGCGTAGAGGATCGTTAGAACTCACATGTGAAACGTGGCGCATAATTTAAATATATATACAACTTCCAAAAATTAGTACACATGATATTCTATCATGGGTGGAAATGGCGAACGTTACATTGTGTAAAGTGATCACTTAAGCCAGCCGTGCGATAGGTCGTAAGCCCTATGTACACCCAAAAAAACTTCTACACCTACTTTCCCATAAATGTACAGTTTCGTCTCTGTGAGACATCTATATATGCAATGATTGATTAATGCTCTGTTTTCATGGACTACGTTCTGCAATTAAGAAAATTATAAAAAACAATATAAAGACATTTACTTATTTCAGTTACTTCTTCTTCTCTTTATTCTCTTTCACCTTTTTGCATTTGATATTTCTATGTTAACCCAATGTTACACTGTGTCTGTTTGACATTAATTGACAACGGATTATCCTGTCTCCTTAACCACAGGCCCCCAGCTAAGGAGACAAGGAACATCTTTACATTATAAACAAACAAAAAACTATCCCTAACGGAATATTGATCAAAAGCATTAATTATGAAATCTTTAGAAAAATGGCATTTATTGGATTTGCGATCAAAAAAAAAAACCTTATTAATTATAATTGAGAATGTTAATATTTATCCACTTATTATTACAAAATACGTTGTTCTATCACGTAGTTAATTAAAATAATACGTAATTAATCTTGCATACGAAAATTTTACAGTTGGGATAGTTTTTTCTATGCATATTTTTGCACATATTTGAGTCATCTAATTTGTTACAATTATCATATGTGTTTTCATTAAATAAATAAATAAAAATAAAAGAAGAAAACGTATATATGTGTATATGTACTACCTCCCAGTACAAGAAGAAGCCGTGGAAGAATAAGATCATCATGGCCATCAAACCTGAGGCAATGGTTTGGCCAGTCTACTATAGAGCTGTTTTGGGGTACGATAAATAGAGTAATTACTTCCGTTGAACACAATTGGCAGATGCAGAAGAAGTCTTGCAGCCACGTGTGTAAAAATACGAACGAATCTCAAATGAAATTGATGACACGGAACGAGGAACAAAAGTAGACTGAATGCAATGGAGATGAGAGATGAGATGAGATTCAGACGCATGCATATCAAATCCATTTATGATAGCTTAATCAATGAAGATATTAGAAAAAAATGTAAAGCTGACCTAAGCACAGTTAATAGGATTAAAGATTAGATCGCTCATATGGTTTGGGAGTGTCGAGCGAATGAATGAGGAAAGAACAGTAAGAAAGATACATGACGCAAGTGTTGAGGGCGCCAGAAAGAGAGGGCGACTGCGGAAGACGTGGCACGACCAGATTAAGAATTTGAGTAGCTTGTTGGTGTAGTGGACATGATGCTAGCATAGTGATCTGGTGGTAGGTGGTTCGAGCTCCAGTTCAGGAAACCAGCAAGTTAGTCCTTCTTTCATAGCACAAGGGTTTAGTTTATTTTGAAAATATTAAGAATATCAATGCGACTTGCATTCCGTGTTCGCATCTCTGTTAAAAAAAAACGAGCGAGCCTTACAGTAGTCGCATACGATGTGTAACATTTGACATCTCACAATTAAATATATTAGTTGAGCAGCGACAGTCATTTCTATTTTTATTAATCAATTTCGCGAAATTGGATAAGGCGCCATTCCCGGATAGAATGGAGGTCCGTGGTTCGAGTCCCGGTGGCATTTAAAAAAATTTTGCGTTGATTTTTCTGTATGTCTTTTCTAATTGATTAATAATTTTTTTTTAATTATTCACAAACGTTTGTTCTGAAATTGCAACTTCACAATAAGAATGTGTTTCCTTTAATAAGTATATCAACACCCTAAGATTGGTCAAATTGGTAAAAAAAAAAATTATATACGGCTGTCAGAAATATATAGTCAAATGAAATTGCGCGCGCATCCCCGGTATCTAGTTTCCTGTTACGCATTTCCGTTCTTCTTCACAAAATCACTGCAACAGATGGCAGGAAAGCGAGAGGAAAGATGTTACACGTCAAAAAAATAAGGGAATGCTGGAATGTGGTCCTGTTAGAAGCTCGAAATCGCACGCGAAGATGTATCAATGAGGTGAGATTCGATATCAGGACAGAATAGTGACAGAACAAGATAGAAAATCGGTCTTCTTCGAAAATTCTATCGGGCTACTACAATATTTCTAATTTGACAGATATGTTTGCATTAAACACTAATGTGGGCCTTCGAGGACATCGCCTGAAGTTGAACAAGTCTCGCTTCTCGTGTAACCCAAGAAAGCATGCATAAAGCTACTGATACACATGCTTTTTAGTGGCACGTGAGCATGTGCAGTATCGACCTTCTTTATACCTTGCTTATTAGTAGCATGTGTGTACGCACATTGCTAGTAATGAAGATGCCACTTAGTGGCATACTCAAAAATCAGCCGCCGATTGATTTATAAGCTTGCCACCGTCATTCACCATGAGAAGGGGTATCTTTGGAGCATGTGTGAACAGGCTTGCTTATTATGAGCATGCTTATGTCATTCGCGGGCTTCGCGGTTAGTATTATCAATGCGATCTTCTCAGTCCGCGACATGAAACAAATATGGCGCGTTGGGGAGATGATAAAATATTAATTTTCGTGATTTATTATAGGAATCACGAATGTCTGTGGAATACTCGGTCACCGTTGTGTAAAAATAATATAGCGAGAAATAATGTTTATGAAACTTTATTAAAAGGCATGAATGATTTAAATCTTACAATAAAAATTATAAAAACTAAAATCAAAAATGTGCGGATGGAAACTCGGGAACATTTTTGATTCATTAGTAAACTTGAATTTTCTATTTCAGTTTGCAAAGTTTCCATTTTGAACAAGAGCGTCTCCATTCTATGATAAGAGTATGCCACTGTTAAGCATGTGTGTTTGATTGTTAGCTTTGGGCATGCTTATTTATGAGCATGCCACTAATAAGCATGCTAGTAATGAGCAAGTGTGAACAGTTGTTAGGGCCTGCTCATTAGCATGCCACTAAATAAGCATGTGTATCTGTACCTTTAAGTAATAGAGTGGTCAATATGTGGAACAGTTTGCCTGAGGGCGTTGTGTCTGCAGCCAGTGTCAACCAATTTAAGAATAGGCTGGACATTCAAATGGGAGACAGTGATGTGGGCCTATCAGCTTAAGCTGCCTGCCCATTTTGAATAATAATAATATTAACTCTCTATTCTCTCTGCTTACTTCCGCGGGGTTACCGTATGTCGGTAAGTAACTAAGTGGACGACACGAGTGAGGTCAATGGGAGAATATCTTTATTTCCTTCGCACGTGGCAGAGCGATAAATTAATCCAGGACATTGTGGCACTCTCGTATCAACAAATCGTCGGGAATCGAAGCTGCCGCCGACAGCCGGCCTACCTTTACCGTCCTATTAGGGAAGAATAATATCATCCCTTCCAGACGGGGATGGTCGTCCGCTCCGCGCAACCCTTTGCTCCACAATCCCAGCGCCCCATTGTCAGGGAAGTGGCGCAGGGGGTGAGGAATTATGTAATTGTAAAATACCTTCGATTCATCAATTATACATTGCATGTAGGTATTTCGACGAATAAATTAATAACCAGTATTCAATGGACCAGAAGTATTTCAAACTGTCGTCAGAAAGACGAATTAAAGACGTGTGTGAAAGATTTCATAGATCCCAAGCAATTAAAAAAACAATTTGAAAAAAGTAACAAACTTTGTACTAACCTCGCTGTTTATTTTTAAACGTCTACTGGTTTCGATACTGAACTGTATCCTGATCAGGATGGACGCACAATAACTTCCATAAATTAAATTTGTGAAATAATCAAGTGTTGGGTGGGGTGCGGCATCATTCGTGGCAGGGGATGTTATGTTATGTTATGATTATGTTTAATAATAATTAATAATAATAATGATAAATTATGCATGTCTCACAGAAACGAAGCCATTTATATGAAAAAGTATGTATAAAAGTCTTTTTGGAAGTTTACAGGGCTTACGAACAGTCATTGGCTGGTTTATTGCGTACAGTTCCACCCAAGATCGACCACACATCTATTAAATTTTATAAAATTGTATACATGGTTTTTATGTACCTTTTTTTATTATAAATTTTTATTATTATTACTCTATTGCCATCTACGATTCAAAATTTTGTTTTACCCATGAAACAATTTATATAATATAATTTATTTCGCCTCTGGTGAATTGAACTTCTATATTTTTTAATTAGATTATAATGCAACATTCTTTTTTTACGTAGGTATACAGTTTGTTCCGTATCTCTATGTCAAGCCGGGTGATAGATCAAGTCATAATAGTTATCAGAAAAAAATATTTAAAAAATCATGTGTTTTAAAAATTATAAGCATTTAAAAAAAATAAAAAAATCTACATCCTGTGACGGTCTTTTCACTCCTGTTGCACTGGAATGAGGTTTGAACCACCGACCACCAGATCACTAGGCGAGCGCCATGACCGCTAAATTTTTCGTACCTGCATTATCTGTTATCTTCCAAAATCCTCCGAACTCCATACCCAATATACGCAAACCTTTCTAGAGGTCTCCAGCGTCTAGAGAAGATATTTCAGTTTTGACACTGCAGCGTCAGCTGGCTCCTGCTCTGGCCCACGTGGTGGCGACCAGACCTGCTTATTACTATTCAGCAATGTTGAAACGGTCGGCGGAAGACTTTCTAGACCTCGATGGTTCAGTTTCAAGGTCAGGCTGGTGCGTCCGCTCTGACGGTCTCCGCTGCCACTGTTTGCCTGCCTTACTGATCTCAATGTGTTCCGGTTTCACGGATCTAATGCCAACTGGTGTGAAATTAACTATTTGCGTTACTGCTGTCAATTTCTAAGCTCTAGTCCGAGACGATACCAGAGGCGTGCCGACATTAGAATAAGTCTCTCTGATCGTTAAACAACCAAAAATCTTATTTTTATGCACACATTATTGTGTTCATTGGATGTTGATTGTTTAATTACTTTTTAAAACAAAGAATGTATAAACGTACATTATTTCGACATTATTTCAGTAATAATCTAAGTTTTTACGCAAATAATTGCATTTATAAATATTAATAGAGATAATGGACTCAAATTAAAAACATCTTGGTATCCGGCGCTTCAAAGTCATTCTCGTCGCAGACTCCACAGAGATAGTGATCAGGCAACAGACGAATCATACACACAGCACAAAACAACACATCATGACTTCGGCACGGTATTGCAAGCCGATACTTAACCACAACACCAACATTCACAACAACAAATCAGCCCTGGTGATGGACCCTGCAATGGGATCCGAAACTCGTAACAACACGGCATAATTCCCCAATAAACACAAACTTGAAGATTACTTAGGCGTTACGTCATTTCAGTTAAAATGGCCGATCTCAGAATTTTATGCTTTTATTTTATTGAGAATCTTATTATTCTCAATGTGTATATTAAAACCGGATCATTTTTACTCCCTTTATATTAACTCGTGGCGTCGGTTTGCTTGCCGTCAACAAAAATTTTGAATCGATTTTTGACCCTTTTCCCGTGATCCAATCGAGCTGAAACTTGGCAAGTAGACTCGTGGCGACGATCTATCAAATTTCCGTTAAAAAAAATTAATAATTATAGTATAATTTCGGATTTTTCGAAATTTCATTGGTTTTTTCAAATTGGAATCGTTAGAAAAGTTTGATTACGGCGGCCCGATAACGTCGAGGAATATTTTCTAAATTTGAATTACTCCGTCAGTATGCTTAATAGGTACTTCACTACGAATGTCGAAAATCCGAATTGACTGACAAATGTTTTTAGAATTTAATCTTCAAAGCATGACGTGTCTTATCAAAGCTCAAAACGTCTGACATTTTAGAAATATATTAAATTACTGTAAGTTTAGTGTTATGTTATATGTTTTAATTCGTCTTTAATTGTTGTTATATTTTACAAAGAAAGGGAGTATAATAAAAACTTGGTTTTTATGGGTTAGTTTTTTTAGAATCCTTTCAAAATATTTTCTTCTCTAAGATCACTTATTCTTTAATATTGTCATCATGCCTATTGGCCCTATTCTAAACTAAGCAATATTGTTATATATTGTATCTTGACAGTTATTGTATAACATTGTGATGCAGCCAATTTTGACGTTTTAAGTTTTATAGCGGTGAAAACCTATGTATAATTTCTATTGTAAAGATTCATAGATGTCTCTAGCACAGTCAATTGGAACATATATCTATATACAACTTTCGAAAATTTGATAATGTGAATGTTGCATTGATGTGTCTCTATGAGACATCACTAATTTATCTTAATTAATACATATTTATCATTTAGTTGTTCCTTTTGATAGGAACTCACAGTTGTCATGTAAAATCAGCATTATAATCGTAAACGACAAATTGGCACGGCAGCTGACTGAAGAAGCTAAATAAAAAATATAAATATATATCAAAGATGATGAGATCAAAAACCTATGATGAGAATCAGAATGTTATGTTTCAAAATTTTCGCCTTCGTTTTCGGGTGGGCTTGGTAAAAATAATAATAAAAATAATTATGAAAATCTTGTAAAAAAATTATTTCTAATTTTCGCAAGGTTTTTATCATTTTATTCGACATGTATTTAAGGGAATGATTTTTCATAATAATGATAGTTCAACTTTTTGCAAAAAATGAGCCAGAAATATTGAAATAAATGCAAACTTTGATATTGCATACCTGCATAACTATTGATATTAGGTCATGGTTGCAACGTGTAATGTTTTTGCTACTAGCTATGAGCTATGCATATCTGATTCTGTATTCGATTCTAGGTGAGGTCACAATATATCTACGTACGAAATTTTCTCAAGCCTGTCTGTTTTTACGATGTATTTCGCTGCAGACGTTAAGCTTGTTGTAACGCTAAAAATTAAAATAAAAACGAATAAAAGTGTGCTTATTAAAATGTAAACACCTGCAGTTAAATCCGCGCCACTAACCGTGAAAAGAATACCGTGTTGTTGTTATTCAAGGTGCTATTAAAACTGTCGTAAAAAAAGAATTTAGATTAGTGTAACGAGACGACCTAGATCACCAGCTGATGCGATGGTGATGGTACCGCAGAGATAATACAACAACTTTACTCTTAAATACACGAGTGACCTTGATTCTCATCAAAAAGGCAATGCGCTGGTAAATTGAAAAATGGTAATAGGCCAGCCTATAGGACCAGTCCTATAGCCACATTTTCATCATCAACCCACGTTTGACCACCGATCTCATGACGAAGGTCTCTCTCAATGGCAGAGATCTAAACACCCAATTAGCTGATGCAATTAAGCATACTTCTCCAAATAATAAACGTTCTGCGTTTTTAATTAAAATTCCTTCTTCTTCTTCTTCGTTTATTAGATCTGTTGATCTGTGCTACAGAAAACTACGCCTCCTGGGATGACGAGGTCCAGCTATCCCTCCATCTTTTCGGTGGTCTGTTTGCACGAGTCTGTCACTGTCCATTCTGGCTACGTGATCCCGCCAGATCTTCTGGATCTATTCCATCGTGCTATGTCCTCTATTTTACAAGTTTTCCTTACGTCTTCATTTCGGACACGGTCACATAGAGTTTTTCCAGTAATCGAACTCATTCTTTTCTCGATTCTTTAAATTTATTTATTTATATATTTGTTTCCTTTTTTTACAAAGAGATGCAAACACAGAATACGTAGAGCATCAATATTCCTACTATTTTTGAATAGAGCCAATCGCTTGTGCTTTTAACTTAATAAGAAATGGCAAAAATACCCACTGCGTCTACGTTTTTGAAGCAATTATAATAAAAATGTTTGGTTACTGGATTCAGAATATTTTGAGTTTGTTCAAATCTTTCAGAACAGTGCTGGATTTATGTCACAGAGACATTATTAATCAATTAATGTATATTATAGATATCTCACAGAGACGAAACTGTATTAATTATGGGAAATTGTGTAAAGTGATCACTTAAGCCAACCAATAAAAAGACAGGTCATAAGTCCTGTTACACCCAAATGACTTCTATACCTACTTTCCCATAATTAATACAGTTTCGTCTCTGTGAGATATCTATAATATACATTAATTGGTTACTGGATTGTCCATAAGTTTTCCATCAATTAAAAAAAATGTGTAATTCAAATAAAGTACATTTTTATTTAAGTATATTAATAAATTCAATTCTGAAAATTTGCAGGTTAGATTATTCGCAATATATCTAAAACAGTGCTGATATTACGGGAAACTTCTTGGCAACCTGTGTATAAAGTTTGTCTTACAATTTGCCAAAACAGAGCCATACAGCATAGATGCTGTTACAGAATTTTATACATTTCTTGTTTTCTTAACCTTGTCGGGAATAAATACACTATTGAGTGTAAGAGAGACGGAAAACAATGTTTGTATGTGAGTTTTTGGGTATGTGTGAAGTGTGTACAGGGGGGAATTGTGAGTTACTCAAATTAAACTGAATTAAGACATTATTTCTTCTTCTTTTCTTTTTCGTTAGCCTTTATCACTCCATTGCTGGATATAGAACCCTTCCATACCCTTCCATCTTTGCTTGTTATTTGCTAGTTGTAGCCATTTTATTACCCCCAAAGTGGCTATATCGTCGGCCCATATCTTTTAAGGTCTTCCGACGCCTATTTTATTTCCCCAAGGTCTCCATTTCAGAACTCTGGGAGTCTTCCATCTTGTAGCATCCTGCCTTGCAACATGCCCTGCCCATTGTCAATTTAGCTTCGCTACACGATCCATGATATCCACTACTCTAGTTCTGCGCCTAATTTCATCATTTCTAATTTTAGGCTCTTAGGCTTACGCCAAGCATGGATCTCTCCATGGATCGTTGTGTGCATTTGAGCTTTTCTACACTTTTCTTTGTAAGGGCCGTCTTCTCCACTCCATACATCATCACTGGCAGCATGCACGATTCAAATTCTTTTCTTTTTAAGCTAATTGGGATCTATTAAACATTTTTTTTATTAATCAATTAGAAAAGACATACAAAAAAAATCAAATTAACGAAAAAATATCTACATGCCACCGGGAATCGAACCACGCACCTCCAATTCTATCCGGGAATGGCGCGTTATCCATTTCGCCATGGCATCCAGGTAGGTTAACGAAAATTTTTCAACCCTATATGCAGTCTTTATTTAATAGATTAACATTTTTATTCCATTTTTTTAAATTTGATTTTTTCTGTATGTCTTTTCTAATTGATTAATAAAAAAAAAGTTTAATAATTCACAGAACTTTGTTCTGAAATTACAACTTCACAATAAGAATGTGTTTCCTTTAATACAATTGGGATCTCTTTATTGTCTAAAATATGTTTGAGTACACAAAAGCAGCCCAGCTCATTCCTATTCGTCTTGACAATTCTGCCATTTGGTTTTCTTTGTCCATTTTTAACTTTTCTTTTATCTTGTGTCACAGAAATTCCAGAAGACCCGTAAATCATAATTTACGTATTTTTAATCATTTAAAATACCTTTCGGTAATAGCCACAAAGTAGATTTTGCCTCTGTGATGAAATTTTCTTCTAGGAACAATATTCCCCCGATAGAGAGATTGTTATAATTGATGATGCTTATTCTAGTACAAAAAAAATGGGACGCACTTGTACAAAAAATGTCAAGACATCTGTCAAATATCAGTATTGCAATCATTAAAGCCGAAATATTGGATTCATTTAATATATATATACACTTTGTATGACGCCCTTATGTATAGAAGTGAAGCCTGGAATTGGCAAAAGAGGAATGAAAGTAGACTGAATGCGGTGGAAATGCGGTCACTAAGACGCTTGCGTGAAAAATCTTTGAACGATAGAATGAGGAATGAACAAATTAGAAAATTAGAAGTGAATGCAATGAGATGGTTTGGTCATGTGGAACGTATGAACGAGGAAAGGATGGTAAAGAAAATATATGAGGCGAGTGTTGAAGGCAACAGGAATAGAGGGCGTCCGCGAAAGACCTGGCACGATCAGGTACTACAAGTATTTGAGGATGGCCCTGTTAAAAGCCGCAACAACCGTAGAACGTGTATAAGAAGATGTATGAATGTGGCGCAAGCAAATGTGGTGTGCCAGGATAAAAGAGTGTGGCATTCAATCCTCTCTGCCTACCCTTACGGGGAAACGGCGTGATGGTTAGTTAGTTAGTTAGTTAGTTGGTTAGTTGTATGACGAAATGAGTAGGTGTGTGCGTAAGAAACTGATTTATACCAACTTTTAAAATCAAATTAGTATTTATTTTATATAGTACGCATTAGTGATGGTATTAACCGGTGGCACACTAACCGTTTTTTGAGATTTGAGGATTACTATTGACGACTACTTTTTCGCAATTAGGTGGGCAACCATCGGCCTTTTACAGGAGTTATATCTTAGTTACCAATCATCGATACAATCAAATACAAATCCCAAGAAGCTGAACCGAAAATAACTAGTTAAATTAACGATTTGAACATCACTAGTATGCATCGACATGACATAAGTATGCTATGTTATACTATGTTATATAGGCATGATTGATATGACAACGTAAAACTAGTGAGAGTACAGCCGATTATTTTAATTATTTTTGTCCTCACTGTGAGCCAAGTTGAATACCAATGACCCCTTAATAAATACACATAATTTGGTATCACGTACGGTGTCAATACGTTAATAAAACAATAATGTTTCTTGTTTAAAAAAATTACTACGAGCTTTTTAATTAAAGAAACATTTATGAAAAGGTAACAATCCAATATAATTTCGTCTCTGTGAGACATCGACAATATATCTTGATTAATGATGCCCCCTGGGATAAAAATCCAGTGCTCTGTTCAATGAAAAATTTGGACAAACTCGAAATATTTTGAATAATGTATTGTTTTTTAATGTATTTCATTACTGGGTTACTGCTTATCCTTTTGATACTTTGTGACAGATGTTTGAAGTTGTCACAACGATGTAGAAGAACCGAGAACAATCTACGATGTTCTACGGCTTTTGGCATAGGCATCTTAAGCTTTCGCTAAACATCTATAACAACCTAGAAGATACGAGAAGCTTCTCCTAAACACTGGAAAGGTCTAGGATGTTCGATGCCTCGATACACGAATATAAATACGGGGAAAGATCGCGCGCGAGTGGTTGTTGTTGAATGCGTTTGACAGGCGATAGCAGAAGCGAAGTGAGCCACGGGCTGCGAGGCCAACCGTGCGGTAACTCAGGCGAATATTCTAGTGAAGTTGCTACTTAAATGGCGAAATAAACCGAAGCGAATGATACGTGCGAAAACTGTAAAGTGTATATTTACGTGTGATAAATTACGAAATGGTATAATTTAAAGAGTAGCGTTAATTTTAAGCGTTTTCATTCATTCGTGACAATACATTCACCATCACTATGACCCTAGGGTCCGTAGTTTCCTTGATTCGGCTCTGCGCTTAAGTGTGTGTATGCACACAGGGCCGAAATAATTCAAAGGGGGTTATCAGGAGGCGTTCGCCCAAACATTTGTGTCCGAAATCATTTGGCAGGCCTCTGTTCTCCCGTCGGGAACTTTGCGCGACGTGTTGATCTAGACCGGGTGCTGGGGGGGGGATAAAGCAGGCGCCCGGCGGCAGGTGGCGGGCTCTGTCGGCCGAGACGAGAGGCGTGCGGCTAAGTGATGCCCGCCCGGCTCGAAAAGACGGACGACGAGAAACTCGCGAAGATAACCCTTTCTGGAGGATCAGAAATGTATCGATATCGCTAACAACCGACTCGATAGATAATATTGTCACGAGATGTAGAAACAGAAAAAATTTCAATAATAATAATATCATTGTCTGTCTGTCCGTTACATCTTTTTTATTTATTTTCTTTAATTTTTTTTTAATAAATAATAAATAAAACTTATTCTTTCGGACCCGGGGGGTAACATAACCTCTTCCTCCATTACCCCGCTCTTTCCCCACGATACATCTTCTATACAAATCTACACTGTCACAATCTGTCAAACAGTAGCAAATTTTGTATTCTAATTTATGACGAGTCTTAGTTAGTTAAACATAATCGTGGATATCCTAGTACTATGGACGTTTTACGATGAATTGGAAAGTACTGGTAGGGTCGAGAATACACGAGAATATACCAGAAACTTCTAGACATAAATTGTGTCTTGACGTTTAAAGAAATCAGCTATTAGCAAACAGCGATCCAGTGCGCGTTACATCGACCAGCGAAATGTTTACGGGAGTACCTACCGGACGCTCGAGAAATTTCGATAGCGATCAGCTTGGCAAGAAATGGCGAATAAAGTGTTCAACACACGTTTGAATATTCAATAAGTTCGTTCATAGTGACAATTAGTTGCCTTTGCTTTTACACCCCACATATTACATAATACTGCTCCATTTATGTTCGTGATCAGTGACTTTTCTTGGTTCAGAATATTTTCAGTATGATATATATTTTTTCATGAACACAATATTCGATTATATCCCCAGGGAGACATCAATAATACCCAAAAAATTTTAAAAAATAGCTTCGTCTCTATGAGATATCTATGACAGATCTTGATTATTTTTTTTGTGTTAAATAAAAGTTTGGTATAAAATAAACTATAATTTCATCTCTTTAATATTCAAATCAATCATTTTATCTCGACGAGGGTGTGTATTGACAAGAAAAAAATAACTTAATGAAATTCATCGTTTTTCAATCAAGTTTTTTCTTTGATGTATTCCATTGTTGAAGATAAACATTATTTTTTTTATTTTAACGCTTTAATAAATAGGCTTAAAGTCTATTTACACAAGCGAAAAATTCTCAAAATCACAAAATTACTCAAGTTTGAGTAAATCACATATTTTTATTCTGACCTTGACGGAATTTGAATATGGAACTCAAGCCAGTGTTTTATATTCAAGGATTGTTTAATAAAATTTACACTATTATTTGTGGACTGTAGGTTAGGTTAGGTTAGGTTAGATTTAAAAAAGCATATTTATTCATTATTTTTAATTTTTGTAGTTTTGTCCTGCGCTGTTGTCGAGGTTATACTGCGCGAGATTTTCGACGCGCAGTTGTCTTATTATTTAATAAAATAGCATATAAAAGAAAAAAAATATTTTTTGTAAAAATAAAATAAAGAAGAATATTCGCTCCATTTCCCAGAAATAGCATAATTCAAACTGCTTTATGCTCAAGACGACACGTAACATGGCGCCTCGAGAGCTTTGCGTCCCGGGCAACTTGAACGGGAGACGCCAAACCCTGAGGTCAGCCACTACTTCGGCTGCAGGAACCACTGCCAGAAGACTGAATTTAGTGATCGGGCATTTGCAGTGGCAAGCTCAAAGGTGCTCAACCATCCGTAATACGAAATAGCGCGTTCTAAATATTGGTAAAAATACTGAAAACGAACTATTTTGAGAAAGGCGAATAGCACTCGACGTCTGAAATCTGTACAAAATCTGTCAAAATCAATTTTACTGTCCATCCCTATCCCTGTTATATCCCATTACGCGCATCACTAGTCCTGTCTTTAACCCAACATGCAGAACTAATGCCGGACTGCGCTCTCCTATATCTAGAATGTGCCGAACCTACAATTACCTAGTTTGTTAATCAAATAGAAAGACATATAGAAAAATCAACGAAAAAATAATTGGCTACTACCGGGATTCAAACCACGGATCTCATTCCTATCCGGGGCAGTTGCGTCATCCAATTACGCTATAGTGGCCTCCTACGGCCTGAAGAACGGTCCTGTTAGAAGCTTCAACAATCAAAGAAGAGAAGATTTATGAAGGTAGACGTGGCGTTCTATCCTTTTGATGGTTAAGTTAATTAAATGCTTAAATTTTCAGTTCGTGTAAGCATTTACATAAATATATAATTAAGAAAATAAACTCAGTTTTGCTTCCTTTGTTTTAACTCGTAGCGTCTGCTTGTCTGCCGAAAAAAATCTGGATCGTTTTTTAACCCTTTTCCCGTGACCCAATCGAGCTGAAACTTTGCAGGCAGACTCGTGGTGACGATCAAAATGATCTAACAAATTTTCGTTTAAATTTTTTAAAATTACTAGAGTACAGTTGCCGGCAAACGTCTTGAAATTCT
>JADDOH010018567.1:0-27893 GCA_016648135.1 Agrypnia vestita
CCCCAACAGATTACCATTTTTTTCGACATTTGGATAACTTCTTGCAAAGGAAAAAATTCAACTCCGATGGGGCAGTCCAAACCGCCTTCAAAGATTTTATTGATTCCCTTCCGAATGGTTTTTTTAGTAAAGGGATCGATGAACTACCTATGAGATGGCAAAAGTGCATAGATAGCAATGGTACATACTTTGATTAAATAAATATATTATAATAAAAAAAAATCGACTTTATGTTCCTCCCATACTAAACGTCAATTTCATATGTAAGGACCTAATATATAGGCTATAAAATTTCGAATTTAGTACATTTTTAATAAGTAATCCTCAAAAATTGCACTAAAATGTTTAATGGAAATTGCTGCCTTTCCTTTCACACCCCAAATATTTTCTAAATCAGTTACATTCATATATTGGAATGGACTATGCTAGTGACATCTGTAGTTCTTCCCCTGACATAGTATACATAGATTTCGCAGCTGGTATTGATACCTATGTATTTTTAAAGTGCAACATTATTTTTAGGTTATATATGATATTCTATTCAATTACTTAATATTATTTATTATTATTCCAGTAATTGCGTTCTCAGAACATACATATAAAAATATTGTTAATTAAATTTTTTCTATAAATTTAAGGTATATCTCAGAAATTTGTTACTTAGATTTTTAAGGTTGTTGTTGTTCAGTAATATCGGGCCCCCACAGCCTGGGTCGGGTCCCAGCGGTTCCCAGGCGGTAGCTACGCCACTGAGTAGTATTCAGGTAAGTTTTCAGAATTCTCCTTGCTCCAACCGGTACATTAGGAAGCATTAGCTAGGAGAATTGAAATTAAAGTGAATTTCATTTTGTTTGCATACAAAAATTAATATTCCTTCCCGTAAAATTTATTTGTTCACAAATATCTTTTTGATGTTTTTAAAATCATTTTAAAATTAATTATTATTCTCGGAAAAATTTCAGCCTTTTAGAATTTCTTTGATATCCATTAAAAGCGCGGCAAAGAGATTAAAACTCTTTCACATTGTTAAAAAGTTGTATGAAAAGTAATTATTTCCCTTTGAAGTAAATGTATAAAGAACAATAAACAAGTGATTACTGCCAATTTGTCGGGCAATTTCAAAATCCGCAAACATTAAAATAATAATCGGGGCCATAAAGAATTGTTGAAAACATAATCTCGAGTCGTTAAGCCGTTTGCCGTTTGTGGATCCGGGACAATTGTAGCATTAACACAGGACGATCCTAGTGAGGGGAGTATCGCGAATGAATCATCTGAACAATCTTCGTTCACGCAAATAAACGGTAAACGTGAAGTAAAATAAGTATATGTTGAATAACAGATCAATACAACATATTGTCACGTGTCCTGGCTGCGAGAGGAATGAATGAAAAAACTATAAATTAATTAGCGATTTATTTATTTTTATTTTTATTTTTTATTTATTAGAGACACTAACAGGATAATAGATACATGATACTAGTCTTCACTATAATAAACATTATAGTGAAGACTATGCCCATTATCCCAATTACAAGTGTCTTCGGCACGCTCTAGTAACATGTATTTTTGCAATTAATTATATTTTACATGTACATTTATGTGTATTGTATATTTTGTCTTTGAATGAAGTGCGATTAGTATTTAATGAATGATTGATTTAATGGATCTATAGGTTCATGTCATCATTTAGAAAATGGATGTTGTGTATGAGTGAGTTTTTGAACGAAGATAAGGTATCTGCAAGAATATCAGCATCAGTGATAAGGTCAATTATTATTAATTTACTACTTAATGTACAAAGTCACTGAAAGGAATAAAACTTAACGCTATTCTTTAAATTACACTGTTTCGTAATTTTAAAATCGTCTATTAACTGGGTAACACGTATTTGACATTCAATTGAACATTCCATTCAGTTCTCGCTCGTATTAATCGCGCTGATTTTTTTCGCCAATTAGGTGCTTCGCTCGATCATTCGCTCGATATCTATCGCTTCGCAATTTCACGACTGGGCACACCTGACGAACTGTCAACGCGACAACTCTCAACTCGCGTCGCGGCTCCATTACGTATTTATATCCAAAAACTGGATTATAGATCCTCCTAGAATTTTCTAGTATTTAGGAAAACGTTTTCGTCGCTTCGAAGCCTTTCCAGACATTTCTAGACGTTTGTCGAAGGGTAAATATTACCATAGATTGTTATTTGCCGTTTTCGGTGTTTGTTAGTGTTGTGACATTTAGCGTAAATTCTTTTTAGCATTTCGTTACAATATTATTTATAATATGTAACTTATGGTTTATGTATCTTAGAAACATTTGCTGAAACCTTTCAATTTTGTAGAATGAAGTTTATTCTGTTTCGCGTGCCAAGGCCGACGGCGACCCTGACCTGTACTAAGGACCCTCTGACGTCGTAACGGCTCATATTTTATTATTATATAATGTTTTGTTTCGGTATTCCCCCGGCGGGAAAATGGCGGAAAACGGATGACGGGAAACGGATGCGTGTAATATTTACAGGGATCGAAAGAGCGCGAGAGGGACTTATTTCCAGGGGTTGCGAAAAATGGAAAAATCGCGTAACTTTCACTTAACAATTACATAGCTTCCTGTTCCCGAAGGGGTTGGACAAAATGATAAAATGTCTGTCTTTCCACCCTGACGTATCAAAAATTCTTTGCTACTTCCAAATCGTACGCTTTTATTTTAACACAAGCTTTTCTTACAGCTGTAAGGATATGTAATAAGAAGACTCTTGAGATTTTTTGATATCGACGAAAATGTATAAAAGACACGCGTTTCGCGTTATGATGGCATAATCGATAGAAATATTTTACAGATTGTTAGTTAACTTTGTAAAAACCACTACCAGATTTTAGGTCTACCAGTTTCGAGACGTACCCGTCTCTTCGTCAGGACCAACACTACACCACTACATTCACAATACTACACACCTCAACCATAGTATTTTTACACTTCCACCAATAATTGATCACATGCGTGTTAGTCTTGTCAGGGACAAACATGCACTGATTAGCCTTGAACCATCAGGGATCTACCGAAAGAGAGTGAGGGGGGGCGGGGTCTAAAGTGGGTGTTACCCCATCTTTTGTGAACATTAAATTAAACAAACGGCTATATGGAAAATTAATTTGGTTGTTAATTAAGGGTGCTCTATTATTCACAATGTAATGCAGAAATTTTGATAAAAATAAAAAAAAATCTGGTAGTGGTTTTTACAAAGTTAACTATTAATCTGTTATAATGTCTAACCACAAAGTTAATGCTTTAAATATTAATAATATTAGAAATATTTTACATTCAAAAACTTGTATTTATATGAAAAGTATTGATATTTAGATTTATAATGCCCTCATAAGGCGAAACGCGTCTCAAAAAATAAAAAAGGTAGAACTTAAAAACAAAACTTATCTCTGAAACTCAAAAAAGTGGATTGCTCAAAAAATTTGTTAATATTAGTAAATCAATTAATAAATGAGACTTACAGGTAAGGTCGATATATTGATTGAATGGTACGGGGTTGATAAAGTGTAATGGTAGCATACCTGCCCGGAAAGCGAGGTGGTCTGGGTTCGAATCCCGGTAGCAGCCAAAATATTTTTTTTTCCATTTGATTTTTCTGTATGTCTTTCTAATTGATTAATAAAAATTTGTTTATTTCATCAATGTTGTTTGTTTTATGCTGTTCGTTCTGTAGCGGTGAGGCTATTGCATTTTCTTGACGTATTTTAATGATATCAATTATTTTGTGTGCACTCATTTCCATAAGTCTCTTCGTGTCAAACATATTCATATTTTAATGCCATTTAGATTACAAGTTTTTGACTTCTCTCTTGATGAGAAATGAGAGAATTTTTTGCAGCCATACGAGGGCATGGTCACTTAAGCCCAAAATAACAATTTACAGTCTAAAGTGGGAGGCCTTCATCCAACAATGCCCAGTGACGTTGATGATGATTATGATGTCGTATTTTACATACATATTTTCACGTCAGTGGCTCAGAATAAAAATTGTGTAAGGGATAACATTGAGAAAAATTTAAAAATAAGTAAAAAGTTGCAAATTAAATCATACATTTAAAACTATTTTTTATCGTATTGTCACGGAATGCCAAGCAGAAGAATTTGCGCACTGTCCAATTCTCTTATAATGTCACTTTTGAAGAACACTATGGAAAGCTCTTTAATAGTCCACAACCTCGGGAAACGTGTACAAACGACTAGAATAACCGAGAAACGACGAGATCCTTTTCCTAAATCTTGAAAGTTCAAAAATACCGGCATTAAGGTATACAAACGGAATTACGGCGCGGCGCAAGGAGAGTTGTCATTTGTAAGTTTGTTTGGTGCAGTGTCGGCCGCTAGCAGCGAAGTCAGGGTGGCCAGTCGTCAGATAATAGAAGTTATAAATAAAGTGAAATAATTGGGCGAGGTACCTAATAAATGAACCAGAGCGACTCCCATGTGCGAGAATTGAGCAATTCCATGAGCAATAAATATGTGTTACCCAGCGATAATTTTGAGTGATATTTTTCAAAATAGTGTAGATTAAAAAATAGCATTAAGGTTAAGTGAATTGTACATCGAATAATTAATTAATCAATAATTAATAAATCGCTAATTATTTTCCACTGTTTTCATTCATTCATCCCTACCCACGACACGTGACAATATTGAAATATACTTAGCATTACTCATTTTAATATATTTTCGAGAAAATGTCATATTTACTTTACTGGGTTTATGGACAAATATTTATTTTCAATTTTTCGGAGATATTAACCGTCTTTCGATCTTAGGTCCTCAATCGAAAAGCATTGCTTGCGTAAAAACAAAGGCAGACAACGGAACATATATATTGGGGTGAAAGGTAAATTATTATTAAGTCACCCGTTGAGGGTTGTAGGCACTCCAAGCCCCTTGCCGAGTCAATACAGAGTTCGCCAAATATCGTACGATGGCGGTATAACATAAAATTTGATCAATAAAGTATGTTTTATGGGTCAGCGACTCAATGTAGGGTGGCCAATGCGGTAGGCTCAGGGTGTTCAGAAGCTTTCGGACAATCAGCAGAGAAAATTTTAGCTGTAAGATCCCACAAATAAATAATATAGAAATACTTGAAATTAGGAAAAATGTTAATATTAATTCAAATTTAATAAATACCTACACAGACAAAATTTTTGCTTAAGCCAATATTAAATATTTTTCCACTTAACATTCCATCCCCTCCAGATGACCCATAATAATTAACACCTCTGACCCCCCCCTCCCCTCACCCATCCCATCACCGTAACACATTTGCATGGTATACTTTTTCAATTTTTAGTACACCAATAATCCTGAAGGAGAAAACATTGTTCTCGAAACATGTAGATTGTTTAATCTAATAAAGTGGTGAAAACAGAGTGATTTGTATTTTATTTTAATAATAATGTCACCACAAAGTTCAAGCCTTCACACAGAAGAAAAAATATTCTTCGAACAGTGAAAATTTAATATTCTGAAAAAGAAATATTAATTAAGATAAATCATTAAAGAATATTTAATAAATTAAGAATAACATATAAAATCTGGTCAACTAACTCCTTCAGACACATGGAATACCTATATCAATACCCAGAGCGGTAGCTCTTCCAACAGGCATAACCATCGGCAGGTTGGTCCTGTATATTGGAATGTGAAACAATCTATGCTGACGATGCCTTTAATAATTATCAGGAACATACAAACCGATGTTCTGTATAATTTCGGTATTATCGATCATACCGCGCAACAATCGATAAAAATGTGTAATCAAATACACATTCCTTCTAGTTTCTAAACTATTGTAGCCAAGTTTACCTTGGAGAAACTCGGTTGGGTAGAGTCAAGGATAATGCCCGTACTCTCTCATGTAGAGACGAGACATCTATAATTTATAGTAACAAAAAATTATCACGGTATGGACAAAATCCAGTAATTGTGCTCTCAGAACAAACACATAAAAATATTTTAAGGAACTATTTAATTTTACTTAAACGACAAACATTTGTTTAAGTTTCAATATATTTCTGTTGCTAAATTAATTAATTTTGATTAAAAACTGTCAGTTAGTAGATTACTTGACGGCTCTTAAAAATAGTGTTTTAATTTTAAAGCAGCTATTTAAAGTTAAATATATAGTTTCATTGCACAAGCATGATATTAATTACAAGGCCCTATGGGCGGCTTTAATACTATTCCGCGACTGATAGTGACTTATACGTAAATAAATATTTGGAAAAAAATTGAATCAATATATGTGCTTCGTAATGTTCTTATAACAAATTTTATCATACGACCAAGATTTTAACTTATCATAATATTTTTTAAAATAAATATTTAATTTCGAATAGTTTTCAAAATACACGTATTCACTGCACCATTTTTAGACTTTGGTTTTGAACGCCTACTTTGCTTCCATAATGTAAAGACTGTGACTTGATTCAAACTGGAGTATAACTTTTTTCATATGAAAACAGTTTCATTAAAAATTTGAGGTAGAAGGCGAAAAAGTCAAAAGTGTTTGACATACAGCGCGCATGCGCATTGACAGCTGGAATAGTCAGCATCTAAAAATAAGTAAGTAGTGAGATTTACAGATTACTTTTAAAAACATACATAAATAATTGAACGTATATAAATATTAAATACATAAGTAACTTGAATAATAAATAATGTGTATAATATTTTTATATATTAAATATTATTTACATACTACGTGTATTCTAAAACAATCTGAACACCTTGCTACTTTATATGATTTCGCTATTTTATTATTATTTCTTGATAATTGCAAGGTGCGCACTACTTTTTACGTTTTTAGCGCAATCATAATGTAGATATTATTATTTCTCTTCTAAACACAAACTCACCTCTATAGAAAAGATAATAACCATATTGAAGATGCAATATAAATAAAAATCCTCTGTTCATTGTATGTATTATGAATTCCTTTACATAAAAAAATTTTTTTTAAAGAATTGCCACTCTGTCTTGAAATATGGCAAATCTTGAGTATAAATATACATAACTTGATTTTTTATTATATTTAATAATATTTTATTTTTACTAAAAAAGATAACTTCTTGTTCCAAAACAGCAAAATAATTTTGTGGTAACTTAGTTTATTTTATTAATTATATTAAATTAGATGAACTTAGAAAAGGCCTGCTGAGGCCCTGAAAGATGTTGATATTTTCAATATAATAAGTTGTGAAAACAAAGTTTATTTTATTAATTATATTAAAATAAGAATTAACGGAAAAAAACTTACCTGTCCAAAAAATATTAAGGTAGGACCAAGATACAAATCCGGACCATTTTTATGTCAATTTCGTTAATGTTATAACAAACCGGTGGTAAAAAATATTTTTTGTACACAATTTTTATTCATATATTTTTTTATTGATTTAAAATTTGAAAGTTTGTTTTTTGTTATTTTTCCTTCCGTGAATTTTTAAATATATATATATATATAGTTATGTTACTTGTATTAAAATAATATAACATGAAAGTGGCAGGAAAACAGGAATCCTATGAAGTAGTTTACATTATTTGCTTCATATAATCGTGCCTAACAGTAAATGAATAAACCTTAATACATCTTATAGGATATTTTAATACAAAATGTTATGCGGTTGACCTTACCGATTCACATTTAAGAAAATAAGATCTTTGGTAATTATTACTTTGAATTGATATTGATACTCATATTTTTGAATAAATATTGAAAGAAGAGACTATTTGTTTTTGTAAAATATTTTTTTAAAACGTTTTTGCTACTACTTGGCGTTTAATAATGATAATAAACTTCATTTGAAAAATGTTGACTTTTATCAATCAGGACTCTTTGAAATGTATTATCACTTGGAAATATCACTTCCCCCGTACGCAGTTAACTTTAACTCTTAGAACTGCGTTCTCGTCAGGTGGGGTGATATTTACAGCTATATCGCCCGCCCGTATCCACGCATCTCTTCTCTAGTGCGAAGGGATTACTGGCCGTTTCAAAGTCTTTTAAAATTATTTAAAAACTTCGAGAAGCTTCTGGTTGCTTCATTCTTTGCCGTAGTACGGCTGTATTTCGTAAATAAATAAATAAATATTTCTGAAAACCATACATTAGACGATGGTTTTGTTGTAGGCTTTGTTAACCGACAAGCATGTATGAGAGTTTGAAAATTGACGAGAATAATATTGTGTTTTACCCTCCATGTAACAGAAAGTTAATAAAGATAAAAACTCTATATTCGTGTGATTTTACAAAAATCACATTTTCGGAACGGCCTGTAGTTACAAGGGATGAAAGTGAGGGTAGAATGACTATTTTGATTGGTTTCTGGAGAACTATGCTGGTTTTATGATATATGATGGAAGCCTTGAAGTGGTCATAATATCCACAACTCCTTAGATGCCAAGTGACAGTAAATAAAAATAATAAAGTTTATCGGTATTTTTAATATTTTACTTAAAATACCGATCGTTTCTTTACTTTGTGTTTTCGTACGACAAAATTACACGATTATGTTTTATTTAATAACTAAGTTTTTTTTCACTAGAGTAATATTTTTGTTTCTCTAGGGCAAATTTTTTTTGACTCTATCCAAAAACTTATTTCGTAATTATCATAAAGGGATTTTATTTTTATACAAGAAACGATTTACTCCATAACTGTTTAATTTAAAATTGAATGACATTGCTGCCATCTGGCGCCAATCTAGTAGATTCTACTGAAAAGGAGCTTTTAATGGACAAAAATAGATATACATAATGAATTTAGACTATGTTCAATTGGTAATTGGTGAAGCTCTCTCGGCAATAGAACATTTTGAATGGTAACTATATATTTTTTTATGTATATCTTTTCTAATATTAAAATTACAACTCCCAGCTTACGCGGGACATCCATAGGGTTAGATTGATGCGGTATATTCCATAAAATACAAAGTTAAGTAAACGTTAGTAAAAGTTTGAGATAATGAAAAATGTTAGATAGGTATTTTACGCGCGACAAATAGTTATTCCATTAGAAGTGCATTCCCGAAATACAATAGTAGATCGCTGTTGGTAGTAGGTCCATGCTGGCTGACTGGAGCGTCTACTCGGATACAAATGTCAGTTTCGTGTCATTTCTCTCGCGTTTCCACATATATCTATGCATTTAAAACTCCTTTACAATTAAGATTAAAGTTTCTACTACGGTCGTTCGAGATATTTAGGTATTTATATACATCCGTACGGTTCGTATGATAAATCAGGTTTAATCCTTTACTGTAAAAAAATGAAAATATTTTCCATTAAGTAACACCCTTATCAGTTTCTGCGATTGTAAAGTACGAGTCCTAGTACATACAACAAAATTATTCATAACAGAAAATGTCATCTTAGTACTCTGGTAGTTATTTCAGGAGTCACTTTATTTCATCCTCCCAATTACTTAAGTCATCCTCTCTGAAGCTTCCAGGCGACTGATCGCAGCGGCGAGGAGTGTCGGAACTCATCACTCAGTTATTTGGAGGTTGCTTAATAGGATGATGGATGATCCTTGCCACCGCGAAAGCCTCAGCGGACTATTTAACATTAACAAAGTCAATTTTAAATACAAAAACGTACCTTCTACGCCGTGAAATTATCGTAAAATAAATTAAAATTTATTAAAATGTGTTATGCTAGAGAGAAGAA
Organism: Agrypnia vestita; assembly: GCA_016648135.1. Lineage (NCBI taxonomy): Eukaryota > Metazoa > Arthropoda > Insecta > Trichoptera > Phryganeidae > Agrypnia > Agrypnia vestita. The sequence continues at coordinate 9,732 of JADDOH010018567.1, forward strand.
ACGGCCATGAATGTTTTATTTTATTATGAAAATTAATAGAAAATCTGTAACATAAAAAAACTGACTTCTGAAGATAATTACATATAACATTGACTTTCTGTTCCATCCTATATTTGATAAAATGATTCGATTATTTATAATATTTTATTTTGTATTAATTTTTTTATGTATTTCTAAAATTTCTAATTTATTTGATGAAATTTTTAATTTACATACAAATGAAATCGGTTAGAATTATATCAATTATTAAATTAGTTATTCAACTCCCATATATTTATTTATTGTTTTTGTTAATGTGTTTGCATCCAACTTTCATTATTAATACACGTTGTACAATATGGTATAAATTAAAGGACCATCGGCCCCGAAACATTTTGATAATTCAATAAATAGTAGTTTTAAACACAATATTTTCTTTTTATAATATATGTAAATAATATTATCACAAAATAATTTTGCTGTTATTGAAGAAATTATTTTAACATTCATATTTTCCCAAAAAGTTAAAAAAAATAGAAAAATATTAATAAGTACAATCATATAATTTCACCTATCTGACACCCTGATGAAATGATAGTAAAAAGGTCAACCTAAAAGTGACCTCGGACTATAACATCTACATTGTCCTTTACTGATCTCCATTTGTAATATTGTCAAGCGTGAAAACACTTACAAAAGCTTCATTATTATTTTATGGTGATTAAAACACTTGTGTATAAATAAACGTATTTGTCGCGGGTGTTAAGTGTAAACAAAGTAATCTCTGTTAGTCATCAGAACTTAAAATGTGGAGATGGTAAATGAAAGCCTGGAATATTATTAAATATTACAGCGGTCAAATTAAAACCGCCCCTTTACTAAATTACACGTGAGTCATGGCACAACCCTCTTATGTGTTGCCGTATAAAGTTCGTTTTATTCGGCATTTGGTAATAAAATGTGAAATTCAATTATATGGAACATTTTTCGATGTTAAGAGTAAATTGCAGCGTTTATTTTTTATGACTTGTAAAAATATTTGTTGCCATATAAAATAACACTCTTGTGATTTTATGTTTTTTTTTTATATATAATTAATTAATTAAATAAACGAACCAGCCCAATAGCAATAACGCCAGAAAATAATCTATTTTATTTATGATTACTTTTCTAAAACACGCATTCGTGTAGGTCGTTTGTGCTAATTGGCTAACGTCACGTATTATTAGGAAACTATGGCTAATAGTAATCAGCGTATCGATGTCTGCAATCTTTTTAATAGAATGGTAGACACGGAAGTCGCATTAGGACATATTATAAAGTTATGTATGAGTTTTTAATGAAAATGTAGTAAAAAAACCCAGAAATATCACAAATTTAAAGGAAAAAAATAATACACTGTCACGGATTTGTAGTGGTGGGAGGCAAAATGAAACACTTTAAACAATTTTTTATTTTATTAATTACACAAAGTCACTGGATAAAAACAAAAATGGAACACCATTTGTAATTTGCTTTAATTGTCAATGGATTAATCCACTTATTACAATATTGTGTAAAAGGAAATTTAATTACTAAATAAAATTTTCCTAACGATGACCAAATTTATTTTGATAAGAATGACCTACTTAAATTACCCCCGACAGAGTAATTTTAATTAAAAATATACATTTGATCAATTTGTGAATTAATTTTTCTTAATTTTCTTAAAATTTTTAACTTTGTACTGAAAATTTCTTTTATGTTGTTTTTTGTACTTAATTGTTTTCGTTTTTTACCTACTACCTATTACCTTATCGTATAGATCGTGTCATACTGGACTTTTTATATACCTTTTTGAGTTCAAAAACTTCTCAATAGAGAGCATTAGTTTATCTTTTATTGTTTTTTCGTCGACTTGAGTTGTAAAAAAATTAACCACGAAATGCCCTTTTATTTTGACTAGATAATAAACAACCTATAACAATCCTAAAAGACCATTCTAAAGATTGGTGAAAAAAATTTTGAAATAGGATGCTTAGTTTCTGAGATTTCCTCCTACATCCAAACACACAAGCTTACTAATTTACAACCTCACAAACTTTACCTCTTTATATATTAGTATAGATTTAAAAGCAAGTCTCATTTATATTAACTGTATGTACATATAAGAGTTAATTTTTAAGATGTTTACTAATTTAAATACTAAAGAAATAGTAATGTACATAATATCAATATTTGGATAGAGGAACACATGAAAGCTGTGTGTATATTTATCCTTGATGTGTCATAACATATTATTGCTATAATTAAGTAAAATATCGTTATCAACTCACAAAAAGAAATTTGGAATTAACTCCCTACAATACATCGCCTATACTCAATACATCGAGTAACCTAGTTAAAGTCTCCCGTAAAAAATACTTTTTCAATAGCTGTATCATCACTGATACATTTCTTGATTATAATATTTTTATACACTTTCAATATCTGTATAAAATTTTTCCTTTTCTGTATGCTATTTTTAAATTTTCTGATTAAACCATATTTTCTGTAATAATAGTATCATACCGTATTGCAGATTATTGTTTTTCCCGGAACGATAATTTATAACTCACTGGGAATCACATATAAAAACATTTTTTTTGTTATAATGTATTGTTATAATTGTATTGTAATTGTAATTGATTGAATAAAAAATAAAATTAAGTACATACATTCCACTTTTTACCTGTTTTTATTTTACAAATTCACGACTAGCTAGATCTCTGAAACATTCAACATTAACGTAAAGTGGATGGACTATCCATCATTAAATCATTTTCGACATGATTCGGTCAAATTAAAATTAATATTCACGTCACTTACAAGCAAGATCCGCAGAAAAAAACTGAAAAACATTTGTTTAAAACAAATATTTGGATTACGAATGTATGCATAGAAAGCATGTCTTAATTTTTTTTTAAATTACTTGTTTATTACCTACTGCAAATTAGGAGTGAGCGTACTGATTTGTTTAGATATGGCAATTTACTTTTCAATTTCGATACAACATATTCCAAATATTATCAATCACAAGTAAAAAGTGAAAAATGTGAAAAAAATAAAAAAAACGACTTGGGCCACTTCATCCGTGCGCCCGTTATACATAATCCTAAATCGTATCGTGACCCGTAAGTTATAGAGCCTCGGCCGTAATATTTTTAGTGCCGTTTCATTGGTCATAAAAATTATCGGCTTTTTCAAATCCGGAACGCGAAGTTGCCAAAATGGCGCTGGTCCACTCTCCGTAAACGCCAATGAAAAATTCAATATCATAACTTTATCGGCCAGCGAAAGCGCCGTCTAAAGAATTTGAATTAAACGAATACTTCCGTTTTATTGCTGCAAGTTAAAAAAATTGGCACCCGACGACCGGGATAAAATAATACATCAATGTGGCAATTTTCAAACCGGATATTTTGAATTTTTTATTTGGATTTTACTCGAGTTTACTACGTAAAATGTTTTTTGATGAATATTTTTAAAATTTCAGGCGTGTTCGTGTATTCTAGTGTATTCGTAATCCCAATTATAATAATTTCGTTTTCTTTCTGTTCGTCCGTCTGTCTGTCCCCGTAATTTAGTGTAATGTCCGTTTCTTCTTTATAGTACAATTTTTTTTTCGAACTTGTTTTTAGAAAAAAAATCTTTTTTTTTTTACAAACATTTTTCGATTTCGGAACATCTTTTTACGATTTTTATTCGTTTTTTTAAGATTTTTTTTATCAAAAAATATTCCAGTACAGTTATTTTTGACGGGTTATAGTTAATATGTTAATTAATTTGGAAGGATATCATACATACCTACCTACATTAAAAATAATGTTCCACTTTAAAAAATATCGAGGTATCGGTGCCAGCTACGAAATTTATGGGAAAAAACTATATCATGGGAAGGACTATAGATATCTCAAGCGTAGTGCATTCAAGTATATGAAAGAAACTGGTTTAGAACATATTATATACAACTTTAAAAAAATAGACAATGTGTGGATATTTTTACGGTAGAATTAGTGAATTTCACACTGTGCAAAGTGATCAATTAAGCCAGCTCATACAGGCCGTAAGCCCCCGGCCATCCTATAAAGACTTTTATATGCTGACATTTGAAAACAGCGTTACATTATTATCACCACCAGCCGTTTTCTTTAGACTGCTGGGTAGTGACCTCTTCAAGTGATATTGACACGGGTTCGCCGTGGCAAGATGGAACACACAATAATTTCGCTGTCTGTCTGTCTGTGTGTCCCTGTAACTTCGTGTAACGTCCGTAATTTCGTTCGAATTCATGGCATGAATCCCGGGCCACCGAGCCCAGAGGCGACAATGCTAACCATGTCGCTACTGTCGAACCTAAATTATTCGGCAAAAATACAGTACATATACTAAAATATATTTTCTTTATGTACACTGCTTATATAAGGATTTTTTCCAAGATCAGTGCCATCTCTGACGTGGTACAGTGGATACGGTACCTGGCTCTCACTCAGGTGGCTCAGGTTCGAATCCCTGGTGCGGAAAATATTTTTATGATATTTAATTCTATTATATATTTTTTATGTTTCATTATATTTTGGTGTCCATTTTATGTAAAATTAATTATTTAATTATACTGTCGCAAGAGTGATATTGTAGTCAAAGGACAGTATCGCGTTAATTTTTCATTAAATTAATATAGTGAAAAAATATATTGAAATATATTATTTTGATAATAATCGTTATTATTATTTCACGGATGTACGGCCATAAAAAAGTAAATACTTTTTTATTCTTTATATTAAATTTTAAATGAAAAAAAAAATATTTTTGGTGTGGCTGAGAATCGAACGCAACACCCCTCACAACCAAGGCGAGCGCTCTAGCTCTGAGCTACGTCCCCAATTTTACAAGTCGCCAAAAAATCATGTATATTAGACAATTTAGATGAATTTTACACCTGTGATTTAATTAATTTTAATTTGTAGATATTATTTTTACTCAATGACGAAACTTTGCGACTGATAAAATTCCTTTGACTATAGTTACAAATATTGCGGGTTAAATTTTATGTCAGTGTCGAAACGTGAAGCTGTTTAAATTATAAAAAAAGCTTTTATTCAAATTATAATAATTTTGTTGTTTGTCTGTCCGTCCGTTTGTCCGTCTGTATATTTTTTCTTTTTTTATATATATAAATACAAAACTTATTTCTTTGGAACTGACATGTAAAAGTACCGTCGTTTTTGACGAGTTATAGATAGTTTATAAATCGTCACTAGGCGCAAACGTAATTGGACCGCTGCGCTGTTCCATAATTCGCACCGTTTTACCCAATAAAATATTCTACACACAGGCACGGATTCATTGTTCATTATCTATTCACTCGTTCTATGTTATTCGTCCGGGATGTCTTGTCGCTGTCAAAAATAACAATGGTCTCTCACACGTTTCCGTGCATAAACATTCCTAGATGTTTCAACATTATTCTAAACGTTCAGAGTCTTTGAAAAACCTTTGAATATATGTGGCGTATACCCACATGCAGTTCTCCTTGTTTTAAGAATCTCGTGACTTTGTAAATAAACGCAAAGAAAATTAAACAGCAATGGGCAGACCGAAATGCCCCTAGAATGGATAATCATTGAACGACTGCATTCGTCCTGTGGTATGCAAGGGAAATCAAGAGTCCTACTGTCGTTCTAAAATCCGCTGGGCTGGAAAATCATCAAATTCTGGGAAAATACATATAAAAAGTCAAAAAATAATTAAAATATCTAAAAATGCATGATCAAAGGCCAAAATATGTATAAATCAGAATATGTATATGATGATATATGAAACACTTAAAACAAAAAAAGTTTTTTTTTTCTTCTTCAAATGTAGCAAATTTATTTTGTGGTAACATAATTATAATTAATATAAATTGGATATAATTATAATTAATATAATTAGGATGAAGAAGCCATTGGCTTTGAAACGTGTTGATTTTTTTCAATAAATAAGTGGCTTAAACAAAGTTAATTTATATTAATTATAATTAAAAAAAGTTTTATTTAACATACAAAGTCACTGAATATAGCCTTAACTGGAATTATTTCGTAATTTAGACTAATCGTCAATCCTCTTGTCTCTGGGCCACTTTCAGCCACGGCGGGGGCGTCTTCCTACACTTCTCTTTCCACTTTTCCCCTCTGTATGATGAGTTAGTTAAAACTGTCCTTTAGTCCTCCCACAATATGTCCAAGATACTCGAGCATTCTTATCTTGATGGTCCGCAGCTTTTTTCAGCCTTGTTTGTCCACACGCTGGAGGAGTTCAAAATCGAAACAGGAAACAATTAGTATGCGTCTATACAACCCTATCTCAAAGGCTTCGACTTTGCGGTTTAATTCATAGTTAAGTGTCTGTTTATTTTTTTCTATGACTTCGCCAAACGTCCAGACGTCGAAATAAGACTATCTTTACCCGACATCGCTACTGTTTATATAGACCTCGAAGTTTTGCGAATGTAGTCGCGCTTTCTAACGATTTATTATTTATTCTAAAATGTAGGGAAATTCTCAATTAGTTATAGGTATGTAGTTCTTCTTCAATCCTCCGTTTGCTTTTTTTGAACCACAAATGCTTAAAACAGTTTGACGTTCACTGTAAAATTAAATAACATCCCTATATTTATTTCATAAATATTACTATTAATTTACACATGTATGCATATTCAAGAAAAAACCTGGCGTATTAAGTGTAAAATAATAATATTAATAATTAATTACATACAATAATAATAACAATTACATAAAATAATAATAAAAAAAATTTTTTAAACAGACTTTTCAAAAACCTAAATTCCATGTAAACCAACTGAACGACTTGAAAACATTTTTCAGTTTATTGAAGACAATTGTTAAAAAGCATGGTATACCCGGTTCGATTGCCCTAGTGCTACCTGTGATGGTTCGGACTGGGTTAGCCGCTTCGAGCCATGATTGGTGGATGTAGGTTTGAAACGTACGGCTAGCCCCGCACCGGCTCTCGACCGCCACAATACCTTTCCAAAAATGAGATTCAAAATTCAAGAGAAGCTATGAGAAAATGTCGTGATTTTCGCCCGTATTGCCAGGCTTGTCGCCTTGATTCTCGTTTTCATAAAATCTGAATTATGTAACATTGGCCGTTATGGATAATAGCGACTCAAATGTAAATGTTTTATATTGGAGTGCAATATAAAGGATCCAAGTAAGTAGGAGTACAGTAAAGATTCAGTATAAATATTCAGTTTTTATTCATAATAATTTTCTCTCGTAAATTAAATTTTTAAAATACGCTGACGTTAAAACATTCTACGAAGAGAAAGTAAATTTATCTTGAAAACTTACTGTAGTTAGATTTACTTGGAATCCATAATTAACTAGTCTCTTGAGCGTAATATGAATAAAATTACCATTTTGTGTATACGTACACAGACAAACATAACGCCTGTATTATGTTCATGAATTTGTCACTATATGAACCTCTATATATTTAAATGTTCTTTTTTTTTCATAAATCTATCTGTGGTAGAATAAAGAATGAATAAATAATGAACGAATACAATGCTGATTTTAGTAAGTAGTAGTGTGGATGGGTGTGTACAGTAGATAGATATATAATCGATAGATAGTAAAATAAAGCAAGTAATACAGGGTGCAAACAATGCTTTGATGTTGTTGTATATTGGAAAATTCACTGGTTGTGGTTATGAACCCTGATTGGCCAAAAGTGGTTACTACGTACGGCTAGATTCCGCGGCAGCTTCCGATCATCACAAACATATACAGTCCCGGCAGTAAATATAACATATCGAGCTTTAGAAAGAGATAATCAGTCAGCTTCTGTTTGGTAGTCTCTGTCGCACCATTGACAAATCAGCGAAAAAATGTCACGTACGTATGAGTAACAGAGACGAAGACCTACAAAGCCGAAACTGGCCGATTATCTCTTTCTGAAGTTTGATGTGTAATATTTACTCCCAGGTATACTGTACGACGCAAGTGTTAATGTCATCAGAAAGACAGTGCGGTCGCAGAAGACGTGACGTATCCATGATACTGTTAGATGGTCTTCTTGGGAGCCTCAAAAACCTTCGAGCTTGAATGCGAAGATGTATGTATGAATGTGGATGAAGCAAGTGATGTATGTCAGAAGAGTGAGTAAGTAGATAGGTGAGTATACATGTACCTGTAGGTTCTATGGTTTCTAGGAATAGGTTTTTAGTATTCCGTGTGATTATGGTTGGCTTCATGATTAATTAAGCGCATTCATCTGATATGTACAATTTAGCAAGAAACGTCTCTGTCCGGGGCAAACACACTGTCCTCAGAGACACAGAGCAGGTCCAGATCTCACCACACGTTGTCGCTAGGTACATCTCTTTCTGGGTCTGCCAAGAGAGCTCCGTCCACTTGGGATCCCTCGATGAATACGTTCTCATCACGTTCCGTATTCATGCTCTCTGTGAATCCTATGTTTTATCCTTTGCGATTTACCACACGAAATAAATCAGGATATATAAAGATTGTATTATAACATAATTTTTTATAAAAAGGAAAGCTTTGCAGCTATGCGTTAACTAAAATTGATGATGTACTTAATTATTATATTTTAGATACTAAAGTAATTTTTTTTCCTTAATCAAATACTGTTCTGTTGGATAACGTGCCATTCCCGAATAAAGTGGAGGTCCGTTGTTTCGAATTCCGGTAGCAGTTAAAATATTTTTTAGTTAATTTGATTTTTCTATACGTCTTTTCTAATTGATTAATAAATTTGTTCTATAACAGTTCAGAATTTGAGTTCATAATATTATTGATGGACTTAGCGTTAATATTGTAGAGATTATTCATGATGATCATTTAAATAAATTAAAAACAGAAAATGCATTTCCTCTACTTGAGTATAATTGTGATTTCTATTTTGTTATTAGAGTTTCGAGAGTATCAGAATCTCTCGCCATTAGGTTAGTTTAATTAGTTTAAGTAGTAAAATTTGAAATAAAATTAAACTCAACTTTATAACTTAAGTACTGTGCATGACATAAGTAAATAGTTTAGATATGTGTTAGCGATTTCCAAAAAATTATTTTAGTTATTAAGATTTGACAGGAGAATCGTAAGTATTACGTAAATATATCGCATTTAAAGATACAAATATATTAAAATAAATAATTCATCAGAATTGTATTATTTAAAAATGAATTGTCAAAGATAAATATCATATAATGTATGTCCAGTTTTAAATGTGACGGCATGAATAATGTGTTGACCTTCGTGACCTTACGATATTATGTGAATTATTAATGACTTGTACACTTAGCGAAAATATGTTTATTTCGTTATTGACATCAATCTTAATGACAGCGTTTGACAGACAATTATTTCTGAAAGCTTTATTTTGTATCCCAGAATGCCGTCAATGATATTTAACAAAAAAGACAGCTCAATACTAAATGGTGAAAATCTTGCCAAAGATTGGACTTAGTCGAATGGTTGAAATATTAGAGATGTGAATCTACAAACGGTTTGAAAAAATAACCCATATAAACATAGTTTTCATTATAAAGTCTTTATAATATGCGAGGTTTCGGTTTCAGCTTGTCTACAATTTGGTTAAGCTGATGAACTAAAAATTTTAACTCACTGAAACTCTACTATTTTTATGCCACTCTTACACTTTGGTATATCAATTACCTTTTAGGTTAAACTGGTAGATAAAATATAGTAGATATCTATTCTGAAGTCATAATTTTATAAGACATTTAAGAATAAATGAAATACTAAGTTTTAAACCACTTTATTGTTATATGTTTGTCAACTAGTTTCGGTTGGACTCAACCTTCTTCAGGATAATTATAATATAGACTATATTATAATTGTCCTGAAGAAAGTTGAGTCCAACCGAAACTAGTTGACAAACATAAAACAATAAAGTAGTTTAAAACTTATTATTTTATTTATTTTTAAATGTATTGTAATTTCAAGCCACAAATTTTCTTACTTTGAAAAGTTCATAATTTTATAATTTTTTTAAATTCACAACAAACAAAATCATTTTACAGAATAACAACCAACTTTTGTTTTGTAGTAATTCTAATTATAATAATTTCATTGCCTGTCCGTCTGCCTTTCCATCTGTCCATCCGTCTATCCATCTGTCTGTCCTTCTCCCCTTAACTTCGTGTAATATCCTTAATTTCTCGGATCTCGGGCGAGCATACTCGAACGCGGAAACGTACGGAGGTTGCCGTCACCGTATATGCAGGACCCTTCAAAAATAGACTAAAAATAGGACTTAGTGAAGACGTAGACCATTTGTAACTATAAATAAAAATATTACAGAACGCACAATATATTTTCTAAAATATATTTTATTTAGGTACACTGGATTTATCAACATTTTCTCTGCAATTAATGACATCTTCTGTATGGTGTAGTGTCTTTAAATTGCCTTTGCTTTTATACCTCCTTATTTGTAATGATTTTTTTTTGTTTTGTTCAATGCCCTCCTTATGTAATTCTACCATTAAAATGTCAATAAATATTAAAAAAATAAATTAATATAAGTTAGTAAATAAATTGGAACCCCGGGCGATGCCAAACACTTATCTCTTGTCTGTGTGTGATCACATTCACATTCACAAATAAGATATTTAACAAACGATTTGAGCCGAGCAAAGCAACATCCTCTTTTTTTTTTCAATGCTTTTCTCACCGTCGGCGATATATTTATCCGTGTCTCAAAAGCTAAATGATGCCGCAGCACAGTGTTGTGCCGGCTGCGAGTGGCCGCATCATTAGTGGGCCGCGGTCGGGACGCGACCCGGTCATTAAGGAGACGGGAGCCCGCACACTCAGTGGAGCCTTTATTGTGGGTGGGAGATATAAAAAAATAGCGTAAATGTAGTGTAAAAATATATAGGGCATTTCAGAAATAAGGTAATAACATGTATATCAAAATTAGAGAAATCCAGAGAGTATTCCATAAAGTACATGAATTATCATCATTATCATTCTTGGCACTACAACCCTTGGTGGGTCTTGGCCTCCTCAATAATCTTTCTCCACTCATCTCAGTTTAGTGCCAGCTGTCTCCAGTTCCGAAGCTCGAAAGCGGAGATGTCTCTGAGGACGTTGTCACTCCATCTTAATTTTGGCCTTCCTAAGCTCGTTCGACCTATTGGTCTTGAGTTCAGCAGGGATTTTGGTGCTTGATGCTCGGACATTCTCTCCACATGACCCAGCCACGGAAGTCTACCCAGTTTTATAAATTTTGTGATGTTTGGCTCCTTAAACAGAGTATAGAGCATTTTATAGAACCGGTCCGAAGATACGTCTCAAAATTTTCCTTTCATAAACGTCCAGTGCTCGCTCATTCCTCTTAGTTAGTACCCACGTCTCAGCTGCGTACGTGAGCACTGGCCTAATAAGCGTTTTGTACACTAATGTCTCTGAACGCGCTACTGGATCTTCTCTGTAGTATTATTGTTCCTAGGTATGTAAATCTTGGTACCGTTTCAAAATTTACAAGAATACACACATAGAAACATAATTAATAAATAATAACATAAGAATAATAGATAATAAGAAATAAAAATAAAAACATAAGAAATAACAAAAAAAAATCATACGGTCGGGGGCCCAAAGACCCGACAAGGTGTTTCCATATTCCCCTGTCTTGCGCTGCTTCTACATAAGTCAACCAGTATAGACCTATTCACAAATTTTTCCGTTTCTTCTCCCAGCTTAATCTGGGGCGCCCCACCGGCTGTCTTCCTTCCGGTATTGCCAAGAGGATTCTTCTTGCTATTCATTCCTCTGACATTTATAGCACGCGTCCAAGCCACCTCATTTGCGATTTCTCTATGTATTGGTATAGGGGCTCCATGCCGAGTGTGTGCCTTACGTCAGCACTTCCCACTCTGTCCAGCAGTGTGACTCTCGCTACCCCCCTTAGAAAATTCATCTCGGCAGCCTGGATCCTTGCTCTCAGTCTCTCCGTCGGGATCCATATTCGATGGCCATATGTTAGGGTGGGCCTGAAAATAGTGTAATTTTGTCTTGACACTATGTTCCGATTTTCCTATCACCGCACTATATAGAGAACGTAGACCGCCGTAAGAATTGACACATGGAATGTTACCGGGTTCAACCAAAAAAAATTGAAATTATAATGAAATTATAATGAAATAAATTATAATTTTTTATTTATTTTATTGTTGTTCACTCTTCTATAGGCCCAAAGTCCCAATTACAGAAGCAAAACACATAATTAAATACATAGGCTTCTGTAAATCACATAGATTCATTGTGATCTCACCGGAAATCGAACCCAGAACTCCCGGTGTGAGAAGCCAATGTCATACCCACTGGGCTACGAGGGCCTGTTCCAGCGGTCTGTATCCTATGTTGCTCGGGTAACAGATTAAGTTGAAATAAAAATTATAGCTGAAAGGTGCACCGCCGGGTCTAAAAGACTGAGTACGAAAAATTTGAGTTAGATCGGTCAAACGGTGTAGATTTGTATAGAAAATATATCGTGGGGAGGGGGGAAATGTCAACTACGTTACCCGCCGGGTCCTAAGGAATGAGTATGCAGCGTTTCGATCAGATCGATCATATGGTATTGATTTGTATCGAAAATATATCGGTGGTGGAAGAGGGGTAAAGGAGGAGAAGGAAATGTGTCATATTTTTTCGTTCGCCGAGTTCTTAAGTAAAAGCATGCAAAATTAAAGTCCGATCGGTCAAAATTTGTATGGGATAGGAGTGGGGTAAAGAGGGAGGGAGAAAATGTAGTTTTTGTTACTCGCCGGGTCCGATATAGATAAAATCTTATTACGTAATTAAATAGAATTATGCGAAAAATGTATGAACAAAAATGTATGTCGAAAATATTTTTTCGGATTCTTCATTTTAACTTTCATTTTGTAAGTAGGTACTTTAAGGGTAGCTTTACGTTCTTTGAATTATTTGCGTATAAAGCTTTTCGAGGAGTTTCTTTGTGACTCGACGAATCTTACGGTCCTTGTAAAAAGTTGCACGGAGTATATTTTCAAGGCAAAAATTATTTATAGACTATATATTTTTTTCGACAGGTTTTATCAAACATACACGAAATTTATACAAATTATCAATTTGCTTAGCAATACTTTTAAATGGACGCTCTGAGAACACAATTACTGGACTTATCCACCACTTATTTATTTAAGATAAATTATAGAAGTCTCACAGAGACGAAGCTATTTATATGAGAAACATGTATGGAAGCCTTTTGTACGATGATCAAGGGCTTACAGTCTGTATGCTGGTTTAAGTGATCACTCTACACAATGAACGTTCACCAATTGCATCGTAAGAACATCCACAAATCAAATTTTTTGAAAGTTATATATATATGTTTCAAATATGAATCAAAAGTTATTTTGTACATTAAATAATGAATTAACCTTTTATTAATAAATAGCTAATCAATTCCAGTTTCCAATCATTTGCCTACCGCAGCCATGAAAATATTAAAAATGTTTTATGAATTTATGGGCTACCCTGTATCCGTTAATGTAAGGAGAATCTCTTTGATTAACACCTTCACACAGAGCACAAAGGAATTTTCACGAGAATAAGAAATTTTCTCATAAGTTTTTGAAGCGAATCAATAAAACTATTGTGGATGTATAGTATACGCTACAGATTCAGCTCGAGAAGATAGTGTGAGGGAGATAGAAGAGGCGTCTTGCTTTTGTTAGATATTATTATCTTTGTAACAACGTATATTTTGGGTCATTTCTACTGTCTAGTTTTCATATTATTTTTAAATATTTTATACTAGCTGTAACCCATCAAAAATGACGATACTTTTGCGTGTTACTTCCTAAGGAATAAGTATTTTTTAATAAAATTTAAGTAATTTAAGTAAATTCGAAAAAAATACTATAAAACGTTACGGAAGTTACACGAAGTTACGGGGACAGACAGACAGACAGACGAACGCACGGATGGACAGATAACAAAATGATTATAATTGGGATTTGTTTAAAAGTTTTGGTTTTTTTGAATTTAGAGGGATTTACATATTGATATAATAAACTGTAGATAGGTATGTTACAAGCGAGAAATCGTGGTAAGTCAAAAATAAGGTAATTGTCTTACTTGCATTCGTTATCGAACGGACCTTCTTTGTGATTGGACGCGACGACACGCCGAAAAAAGAATCACGGGGAAAAAGCATCAGAGAATCGTACACTATTGTAAGAATGAGTATGTTATTTTAGTCACCGTGACATCAAATTACCAAATATTTCTGCATTTGCTACATTTGAAATCAAGATAGTATGGGAATAACGTGTATATTTATAATACGTCAATGGATTTACAAGTCTAATTTTTAATTTTTTTCCAAATTAAATGTTTACTTAATTGTTGGCTGTCGGAAAATTTACACGGGTTTTGGTGCGCTCGTTGATTTTTTACAGTGGTCAAAATGGAGGGTCTCTAATTTGATTCGAAAATTTCTGTCCAAAAATAACTCTATCTCTGACGCCCGACATGGCACCCTGAACCTTCTTTCTATTTTCGAAAATGAAAAAAAAACAAAGAGCCGCTGGAAGAGCTAAACGCTATACCGACAATTGTGTTTCAGAAGTGATTCGAAGATTGGAAAAAACGCAGGCACGAATGTATTATGTAAGATGGCGACAATTTTAAAGAAGATAAAATTAATATTATTGAAAAAAGAATCTTTTACGCGGTGCAGGGACCCCGACTCAATGGTATAAGGGGTAAAAGAAGAAGAAGAGTAAAGATTCTTTGAGAAAAAAAATCCGCGTATTTTTGAACAAATCTCATACAATAAAAACCTACTTACTTTGTGATTTAACAAATTTTATTTATTTTAAAAGCATTAAATTGTAGTGCTTACCAATATGGAAAAATGGTTGATTTCATTTTAAATTTCTCTCTACTACGGAAACCATTTTAAAAGACGTTGTGGTTGTAAGTATTTGTATTTGTATTCGATCATGTCGATGTATTTAATGATAGTATTGAAGGCATCAAGCAGCGGATCGCCTCCAACTAGGTACTCACTCCAAGATATACTAGCATTGTAAATGGAGCAATCTGTAATGCAAAAAAAAAAAAATTTGAGACGCCTTTCTGTGGTTTATAATCAAGATTTTATATTAATGTATATTATAGATATCTCACAGAGATGAAACTGTATTTCTTATGGGAAAGTAGGTATAGAAGTCATTTGGGTGTACATAGGACTTATGACCTATCTTATGGTTGGCTTAAGTGATCACTTTACACAATGTAACATTCGCCATTTCCACCCATGATAGAATATACCATGCTTTTTCATTTTTTGGAAGTTGTATATATGTTCAAATTGCGTGGAAAGCTTTCACATATGAGTTGTAACCGCTTTTCCATGCGGCCTATAATATACATTAATTGATTAATAATGTCTCTGTGACATAAATCCAGCACTGTTCTGAAAGATTTGAACAAACTCAAAAATATTCTGAAGATATTATATATTTTTGTGCAGTCTCTTTTCCAACTTCCAATTATGTGATGCATTTCACTCTACGTTTGTTTTTAAAACTTTAAAATTTTTATAATGCATAAATCCATTTGTCAAAAGCAGTCAACCTGCTTAAACGTTGCATAAATAACCTAAGTTCTGACGATGGACTGCAATGGAATCCGAAATGTCAACTGTGTACGTTCTTACGTATGAAAAAATGCAGGAATTCGAAATGTCATACTTCGAAAAAATGTGGCGAAATCAGCAGAAAAATTAAAAAAATAATATTTTGAATGGCCGTGAAAACCTGTTTACGAATATAAATAATGTTTTATGCAATAAATTGTTCTTCTTATCGAATTTTTATTCTTTTTCAATTCTGTTTAAGCGACCACTTGAGTTTACATGCCTATGCAACCAGTTTCGAAGATAATCATTTTATTCATGAGGGTGAGCATTTAATTTATATTGTGTAAAAAATATCAGAACTGCAAAAATTTAAGTAAAAAAAAGGACCTGGTTGTAGGTATAAATACATTGAAGACATGTGAGGTATAAAAGCAAAGGCAGCAATATCCAAAAAATTTAAAAAAATGTTTTTAATGCAGTAACCAAGGTTACTAATTAAAAAATATAGTAAAATCTAGATTTTTTGTATCTTTTTCTTCCAAAATTAAAGTTCCTATAGATTAATATAAATTTCCTTTAAAATTTAGAATTCAGTAGGTACATTAAAATTAGTCATCCTCGACTAGACTCGCAGATTAAAATATTCAATTTTACAGCACTTAATGGTATACATTATTTATAGGTCTTTGTGAAGGTTTTCTATTGCTGTATAGTCGCTAATGAAATCTTCCACGATATTATATTGAACATATTTCTGAAGCACCACACCTTGAGCGTTTCCAATATGTTCACAAGCACCACATGTCATAAAGTCCACGTTTAGTATCAATGCAGAAGCCGTGAATGTTCGTCATTTATGTGAAGCACTTCACGCGGTTTCAATCTTCAATACCATCTCCTCTTCAAAATCAATATCTTTATTATTCCAGGCACTCAATCAGGGGTGAAATAAGGTGTACAAGGGTGTCTCACAGCTATCAGTATTTTTTTTAGCGAAATTTAAAATAAAATAAATTTTAATAATTATTATTAATGAAATTTAAAATGTATTAAATTTAATAAATATTATTATTACTGAAATTTAATATAAATTAATTTTAGTAAATATTATTATTAAGTTCTGCGGGTTAACTATTTTAAGTTTGACAGCTGTTTTTCAGTAAAAATAATGTTTATTAAATTTAATCTATATATATACTCGAAAAAATATTATAATTGTGTGCTATAACGCCACTCTGGGACAGGCGTAGCCTAGTAGAGTGGCATAATCCACAAATTAAACAAAACAAAAAAATGTGTAAATTATCTTATGTTTTATCTTATGTTTTATTGTTAAATTAGTATTAAGTATCTTATTTGTAAACAAGGATTTTTAAATAAATAAATAAATAAATAAAATAAATATATATATATACAGGCGGACCTCGACTTTCGAACATTCGACTTTCGCACAATTCGCTATTTCGCACATTGTCACGCTGTGGGGTAAAGATATTCCCCTCTCGCTCGCTTACAAGCAAGTGGAATCCTGGTATCACTTGCATCTTGCTTCCTTCCGTCATTTTGCTTGTGAGCTAGCTAGGATAGAGATTTAGTCTTGCGCAGGAAGGAAAGATAATAAGTTACCATTTAAAATATTATTAATGTTAGACAATGCTCCAAGAAACCCAAAATCTCTACAGAATTTATACACGGAAATCAATCTTGTGTTTCTTCTTCCCAATAATATCTTATACAGCCTTATACAGCCTATGGACCAAACGGTGATAGCTATGTTTAAACGATAATTATATGAGGTCAATAATGACTCAGGCTATCGAGACAACTGATAGGGAAGGTGGGCCTACATTAAAAGATTTCTAGAAGAACTACAATGTCTGAAACGCAATAAACAATATTGACTGACATAAAAGAGTCAACCATGAAAGGTTCATGGAAACAATTTTGTAAATCGTGATGAAACTCCAGAAACTATCACAATTGATACCAATGGAGAACGCATATCTCGATTGTGTAGGCCGATCAATAAAGATATAGCATGTTTTAAAATACTATATGAAGAAAAGAGAAAGAAGAGTGGCAAACACTTAGCTCTTGATAGCTTTTTAAGGGAAACACCCGCAAACCCCACTTAAACATGTCTCTGAAACCACTTTAATGCCTCTTAAACATCATATATTTACTTGATAAATAAATATTTTAAAATACATACAATTTTTTTTTTTTTACTTCCCTCTACTTTCGAACATTCAACATTCGCACACATTTTCAGGAACCAATTATGTGCGAAAGTTGAGGTCCGCCTGTATATATATATATATATATATATATATATATGTGTGTATATATATGAAGGATTATTTTCTAGGATAACCCGCGTATTTTAGTCTTGAGAAACTGTCATATTGTACCCAACGTTTCGGACAGATAGCACTGACCATTTTCAAAGGGATTTTTCGCCTTGTATTTCGAGTTCTGTTTTGTATTGATGGCAAG
>JADDOH010018568.1:0-24395 GCA_016648135.1 Agrypnia vestita
TTATGCTTTAGATTAAATGTTTTATAGACACGTGTTTTCAAAATTAGTTCTTTTTAAACTAAAACCATTTTTAAACACGTCACGACATAATTTCGTCGATGGGACGGTGGCGGCTTTATTTTTAAACCCTCCTATTTGGATCAATACTAAATTTTAACACCAATGTAAATTATAAAAATTATACTTAGTAATTTTTAAATACTTACATTAAGTATTTTGCTTCGTAGATAAGAATAAATGCAAATTAAAAACACAATATATTATCTAAATTTTCTAGATTTTGAATAAAGCATTGAATTCGATGTATGCCAGTGAAATATATTATGTTTAAGTGTAAGATTAGGCCAAGTGGATCTCAAATTGCTACCATTGTAAAAGTTACTAGACTTGGAGAAAAGCGATCAAGCTGCTCATCAAGATGCAGAGGAGCGTAAGAAGATTAGTTCTCGGATTAGGAATGGAATGAAACTCTTTACGCCAATAACAAGATTTATCGCGCGCATAAAGAAACCTTTTTTGTTAAATGAAAACACAACATTTTTTCTCATATTTTACTTCCAGACACAAATGAAAGCGTTCCAGTGTAAGCATAAATTGAGTCACATATTAAGATCCTTGATATTTTTTGTCCTTGTTTTCTAGAAAAATCACACATTCAGAATTAAAAATCATCCATACTAAATAAAGACAGCAAAACTAGCTTAACTAAATGCTCATAATAGAGAAAAAAATGATTTTTTTCTGACCTAAATTACTGCGTCATCAAGTCTCCGGTTAGAACTGCTTCATTTTTTTTTTATTTATGGTTTTTGTGTTTAATTTGTAGAACTCCATATTTATTTTTAGCGAAATTTAAAATAAATTAAATTTTAAAAATTATTATTAATGAAATTTTAAATAAATTAAATTTAAAAATATGTTATTATTATGTTCTGCGGGTTAACTATTTTCAGTGTGACCGCTGTTTCGGCTAGCAAGGCCATTATCAAACAGTGAATATACCACGCATAATCGACTTATTTATAAAATTTTAAGTTACCCCTTCCTCTTTAGAGTAATTAGATATTTTTGGTGAAGCCCTATATAAATGTTCGTTTTTTCCCAGGCACTTATCATTAAGGGAGCATCGGTTTACATAATTCTATGTTATGCTTTGTTATCAAAATTCCCCGTTTTCTGTAAGTGATTCTATTTGTTTGTTATTTAAAAATATTATTTTAATTTATAACCTTGATTTTGGGTTTTTTAAACATATCGAGAAGTGGAGAAAGATCATTTTTTGTTGACTATTAAAAGTTTGATGTTTGGATCATTTGTATATTTAATTCTATGTGTTTTTTTTTTCTATGTGTAAAGGTGTTGGTGCGACAATAATTTTTGATTTTTGAATCAAAAAATATAAACGCAACTGCGCCTATATTTTTCCATTTTTCTTTACTGGGGTATCTTGATGTTTTTCTATAACTTTTCTGGCTAACGTTTCGGATTCCATTGACGGGTTTATCATCATGGTTATCAGGTCTATCATCATAGTTGTTTTCAGGGTTAAAAATACCCCAGAAAACACAAGCCAGAAGATTCTGAATGGCCGTGAAAACCTAAGAACGTTTACTTTTTTCAAATATTCCACTGACCTATTGGTTAATGTTATTAATAAACATTCTATTAAAGTTCTATATAATCCTGCCATATATACTTTTCCTGAATTATAATTCTTATTTATCCGTATACCTTCTCACACAGGCTGTTTTGGTGTTTAGATATATCCAGTAGGTACATACATACTCATTGTAACTTATTTTATACGTACATTTTATATATTTTTTTAGTATTCATAGACTAACTTAGTTTTACGTGTTATTCATTGTTGGCGTATTTATAATAATTCCTCTCTATATTTTATATATATTTACAATTTATTCATTGTAGTATTGCAATAAGAAAATTTTTGATTTACGAATTATTATTTTATTCGTTTCTCTATAATATAATTTCGACTATAGCATTCCCAGAATCTTGTTCCGCTTCGGTCGTTAATTTTAACCAAGTATCACGTGGCAATGCGCCCAAGTACCTGCTCAGGTTGCCAATTGGCAGAGCACTCGACTGCGGTTGTGATCAAGACACTTGGCATAGTCCACTTTACTCCGAAATTCGATACTTCGATTAAATTACGGACCCATTCAACTAATGCATTTACAGTACTTCTATTTATTATTTATATACCTACTTGAGGATTTATATAGTCTATCGCTATTAGGAGCGTGCAGTACAAATAATCTGATGGGCTGTGGACAACTATGATTCCAGGGAAATAAATCGAATTACCAGCTGCAAAATCTTTATGTACGTGTTCATGAGAAAAGACTTCAGATGTCTCTAGCATTTTCCTTTCAAATAAACGACAACTTTTTAGATTTAGAACATATATAGAACCTTAAAAAATTGATAATGTATGGATGTTCTTACGATAGAATTGGTGAACGTTGCATTGTGTCTGGGCCATCCTATAAAAAGACTTCCATACATGTTTCTCTGTGAAATATCTATATTATCTTGAAAGTTCTGTCAAAAACATGGGTCTCATAATAAACCAGCATAAGACCAAATACATGGCCGTAGGATGCACTCAACATAATTTTGAAATGGTACCAAGATTTACATACCTAGGATCCCTGATAACAAGCAACAATAACACTACAGAGGAGATCCAGAAGCCCATAAAAAAACATACAAAAACAGATAAAATCCGGATTGCTGTCCAGAAACACCAAGATATTAGTGTACAAAACGCTTATTAGGCCAGTGCTTACGTACGCAGCTGAGACGTGGGTACTAACTAAGAGGAATGAGCGAGCACTGGATGTTTTTGAAAGGAAATTTTTGAGGCATATCTTTGGACCGGTTCTAGAAAACGGACTTTGGCGCAGACGTTACAACAATGAGCTCTACACTCTGTTTAAGGAGCCAAACGTCACAAAATTTATAAAACTGGGAAGACTTCGGTGGCTGGGTCATGTTGAATGAATGTCCGAGCATCAAGCACCAAAGTCCCTGCTGAACTCAAGGCTAATAGGGCGAAGGAACTTAGGAAGGCCAAAATTAAGATGGAGTGACAACGTCCTCAAAGACATCTCTACCTTAGAGCTTCGGAACTGGAGAGAGCTGGCACTAGACCGAGATGAGTGGAGGAACATTATTGAGGAGGCCAAGACCCACCAAGGTTTGTAGTGCCAAGAGTGGTGATGATGATGATGAGACATCTATATAATTTATCTTAATGAAATTATATATCATATGTAAGAATATTATTGTCAGGTTGGCGATGAGAGGGACTGCTCTTCTTGAAACTAAAGTAGTGATAAATATGATTCAACGTGTATATATTACACATTTTAATTTAGTTTAAATTAAAATAGTAATGTTGCAACAAACACCATTGTACACAAACACAAAATAACTATCATATAAATCAATAATTATTTTGTTCACCTACTAGATTCTACTGGTGAAAGGCGTCATTATTATAATTAATTAGCGATTAATTTATTTAATTATTATTATTAATTTAAAATTATAAAAAAATTATGCAAATTTAGAAACCATTATATAATATTATATCATGACAGTTGGACATGATTTGGCATTAATACAAACACGCATCCTCAAACATATCTCAACACAGTATAATCTGTTACACAAGTTGCATTTGACAGCCAATTTGCGCGAGACTTCGTACCACCGTCGTTTTACTGTCGTTTACAAATTAATCTGTTGTCTGTAAAATCTGGCCTAGCAAGTGAATAATTAACCATTCGATTCCACCAACCACAAGTGCGTGGCGTGCTACCCCAACAGTAGGTTAATTGGACCGAAGATTGTTAGTGCGACGATAATGGAATAGTTATGTGCTAATGAGGTTAGAGCCTGTATTGAGCCCTTGATGCTTCATTTGGCAAGTCATTGATCTAATTATTCATGATGTCGAGAGCTGTCTTTGGAGTATATTGGTAAGTCAACCGAACGTGGATTATCACAAACGAGAATATGGAATATCGTAAAATCATATTCCGTTCTTTTTGGTGAGATATATATATATACATAAAAAAATTGAATTGTCAACATTTCTAGTATTGTAATAAAATATTATATTATATTATGTATATATATATATATATATTATATATAATAATTAATTTAATAAAAATAAATTAAAAATAAATGTACTAGGCGAGTCGAAAAATTCAAAAAATGAAAGAGAAGAAATAAATAAATAATAAAACAATTCATTATTCTTCTTCAAAAACGGCAAAATAATTTTGTGGTGACATTATTAATATAATTAATAAAAATAAACTTAATTTTCACCACTTTTTTTATTGAAAAATATCAACATGTTTCACACCCTTCGTCAGGATAGAATTGTATACTAACAAATTAAATTCTAAAATCAAAATATAAAAATAAATATTCTATATTTTGATTGTCTATGCTTCGATTTTTTAATTTAATTTGTTAGTATACAATTGTATCCTGACGAAGGGCCGTGGGCTCTGAAACATGTTGATATTTTTCTATACAAAGGTGGTGAAAACTAAGTTTATTTTTATTACTGCATAAAGTAATAAAAATAAACTTAGTTCAATATATTGTTACGGCAACGGGGAACGAAAGAAACTATTTTTAAATAATTTAAGCATTTACTAAAAGGAAAATCGTTAGTCACAAACTTAAGCTGGAACACTATTTAGTAATTTTCACTAAAATATTACACTTTATATTCACCGCACAAGAATATTTCATTGTCTTGGGTACATTTTATATTCATCGAAATTTGTCTATCGCACGGTTTCTATGATTCGCTTTTTGTGGTTTATCGCAGCTAATACAACAGTATCCCTGGTAGCTATAACGTGGCTGCTTGTATAGGGAACATTTTTTCCGAATCTTCTCGTATATTTTCGCGTGTACTACCGGTTTCCAGTTCTTTCTCAAACTATATAAAATGTCCAGACTGTTTAAAAAATTCTCGACTATGAATCCCGTGACAGTATTAACATTTGAGCTTGACATATTTTTCAGATCTTCCTTTAATTCTAACCTTGAAGAAAAATGTAAATGCTATATTGCCAAAATGGTAGCTTTCATTTAATCATCACTCGTAAATCTTAATAAAGTAATAGTCGGATGAAACCACATTTTAAACAGTAAGGGTGGTTTAACGTTTGTGAACCAGAGTTACCTTCGCTAGTTTACTCTTGTACAGGGACGTTAGCATTCTCGGCGCCTATTTTGAATTGCCTTTTAATATCCCTGAATGCTGTTGATGATTTTATTAAACACGATTATTAGTTATTATCCAACACTTTCTGTAAGCTGCTTTTTCACCGGGCATCTTCCATTACAATTTTCCCAACTTTTTAACAGTGGTCGAAGAAATAGCCTCAATGGGTCATCCCGGACGACGATCATCTTCCACCTTTCTAGCCTTAAGAGACTATTCTACTTGTAAACTACGACTTTTCCAGGCAACAGTATCGGTAAGCCGCTAATATCTCTTCCAAAATAATTTAAGGTGTTGAACAATTTTGTACATACTTGGGGGGTTTTATTCGCGTTTACTTGGTTGACCGGTTTTAGTTTTTCATATTAATGGCTTTTCTAATCTCTAATTCTCCTATATTGTCTAGTTTTGAACCTTTTTTATTCCTAAATTTAATGTGTGATTTTAATTCCTGTATTACTATTTTAAACGATTAGGTGGTTTGCGAATTCTGAAAATTCGCTAATTTTTAAGCATTGCAAGTGTTCTTTGATTCTAATATTTGTGCTATGCGCTGTCTTACCTATATAAAACGCGGAATAATCACTGCATTTCAGAGAGTGTATACCAGAATAGTTAATCTTATTATTATTTATCTTTTCTGTGAACTAAAAATGTACATGCCTATATTGTTCGTGTAAAACGCGGATCTCATTTTTGATGGAAGATTCTTTACACTTGAATTGGAAAAAATAGAATACGCCTACATACTCTCACTATTGGTACTCCATCCTGTCACACTGTTCTTTAAATAGTGTAGAAGCCCATAGTTTATGTATTTATATTTAGTATATGATTCCCTGTTGAAGCTACGGTCGTAGCAAAACTCGTAAAAAACTAACCCATAAAAAACAAGTTTTTATGATACTCCCTTTATCATTTAATCTGGTTTCGTGCCTACTGCACGCGTCGAGGTCATTACTCATTTATGATGATTCCAATTTGAAAAAAACATTAAAATTTCGAAAATCTAAAATTATACTATAATTATTAAATTTTTTAGACAAAAATTTTTTAGATCATATTTATTGTCGCCACAAGTCTGCCTGTAAAGTTTCAGCTCGATTGGATTCCGGGAAAAGGGTTAAAAATCGATCCAAAGTTTTTCCGGCAGACAACGAACCGCAGACGCTACGAGTTAAAAGAAAGGGAGTAAAAATAAAGTGGTGTAAAATAAAGTTAATATTTTATCAATTTTACTATTACGTTACACAAAGTGTTGGCTTTTTTTGAAAATTTAAATAACCACGTCTTTGTGCCTGGTTGGTCTAGCGATTAATTGTTTCAGACATTTTAAAAATGTATGGATTAAATTGCTCATTTAAAAAAATTTGGAATATTATTTTCCATATTCATGAGATTAAAAATTACAGTCGGTAACAACGATAATTTCTATCTTGAATATTTTAAGAAATGTATCACACCCGCATTTTATTTCTACGCGTTAGTCCTCGAAAATATTACTTTGCACACATAACATTAATTTTTGGTGACAGGTGAAGATTATGGTTGTTGGTGGAGTTAAGTAGTTTTGTACAAGAGTTATGAGTAAACGTTGGTCGCTGTGTGTACTTAAGCGCTATTGTGTACTTAAATTATTACAAGAAGTGAGTAAGTGCGTAGGCGTGAAACCATCTACGCTGTTTGAGTTGTGTGAATAATGCTTTATATTCGGGGGTGAGGGCGTTAAAGGGATGAAATTTATTTCGCAACATTAATTAATATTTCACTTTCAAAGAAAACGCGTTTTAACCTCTGTGAGACATCTATAATATATTTTGATTAATGATGACCCTTCTGGGTACAAAATCCATTTTGTGTTTTTAAAAAATTTGAAAATACTCAAAAGATTCTGTGTGCAAGTTATTGAGATTTGGATAATCGATAATGAACTTAAAGACTATCAAATAATCAAAAAGGTTAGAGTTTTAGGAACCTAATTAAGAACAAGAACATAAAGGGTATTATTTTAATTTAAATTAGAGAACAAAGTTTTTCAGTTTTGGCTAATTTAGAATCAACTTGAAATTAAAAGCTGACTATAAGGCAAAAGTTTATTTGTACATTTCTTTTAAAAGCAGCAGTTATTATTATTTGTGTAACAACTTTCTTGACATGTTTTCTACAATACCTACATAAAGTTTTTTTTTAATTTTTATTAATATATAGTAACTAACAAACAACCTTTGTGTAAATCACAGTAAACGACGATCAGTTTCGATCTCACTGTATCTTCGCCAGGGCGGTCGCACAATGAAAGTTGGTAAGCGTTCGTCCTGAAGAAGATAGGGTGATATCGATACCGGTCGACACGACGTTAAAAATAATCGAGGTTAAACACCATTAATCAAAGTTTGTTAGTTTCCAAAAACAAAGTTCATGCTAAAAACATCAAAAATATTTAATTTTAATATTTCTGTAGAAACATTCGACTTACATCCGTGTTATAAAATTATGACTGTATTTTATAATTTTTACTTGAAAAAAAAAATGTTGCGCACAATTTCGAAAGTTAATCCGTATTAGTATATTACTAGGCGAACACGCGTGAAAAATCATGGACAATAATGATAATTAATAAGGACGCTTTCATGACCGCGCTACGTGAGCCACACGCTGATTGCGTGTCACACTCTAATTACCTAAAGTTGTCATTTCAGCAAGTAACGGGAAGACAACTAAATTATTATATTTAAAATCTGTGCCAATATATCTAGATAAAAATCATTCTTTAATTTTAATTATGGAACAGCACTAGTTAGCATCTACTCCATTTTTAAAATATGAGCCTACCGTGGCTTTTCATGAAGAGTAATTACGCACAATAGATCTTCTCGGATGTCATCCATTATCAAGTTTCACCACATTAATTACATCCCTAATAATCTATCATAGCTAATTTGTTGTATGTAGGTAATTACTGTAGGTCTACCTATGTACTCGCACGCATACATATAAGCTTTTATTTGATTATTCTATAAACTTTAAAATATCAAGTTTTCTCATTATCAATATAAAAACAAACTACGAGTAAGTCAAATCTCACACCATTGACGTAAGTTAAAATCGAACTATAAGTTAGAGCATTATCTAACCGAATCTAGCGAATAGCGCTCGAATGATTTGTAGAGTTGTCTATAAATCATATTTATAGAGTTGTTTAGAGAAAGCGCCATCTAGCGCTCTTGGAATATTATTTAATATATTAAAACAATAAAGGCCTGCGAGGAGAAACATCTCTATTATTTTCTTTCATCTTTAGTGCTCATTTTTGTGAATATCTATGACAAAGAGAAGTATCGCCGTCAGTTCCGTTAAGGGATCGAACTGTGAATTCATTTTGGTGATAAAGTGTGACAAAGAGAAGTACAACACTTCTCTTCAGATCATTGTAATCAAGGAAAAACATCTCTATTATTTTCTTTCATCTTTAGTGCTCATTTTTGTGAAAATCTATGACAAAGGGAAGTATCGCCGTCAGTTCCGTTGAAGGATCGAACTGTGAATTCATTTTGGTGATAAAGTGTGACAAAGAGAAGTACAACACTTCTCTTCAGATCATTGTAATCAAGGAAAAACATCTCTATTATTTTCTTTCATCTTTAGTGCTCATTTTTGTGAAAATCTATGACAAAGGGAAGTATCGCCGTCAGTTCCGTTGAAGGATCGAACTGTGAATTCATTTTGGTGATAAAGTGTGACAAAGAGAAGTACAACACTTCTCTTCAGATCATTGTAATCAAGGAAAAACATCTCTATTATTTTCTTTCATCTTTAGTGCTCATTTTTGTGAAAATCTATGACAAAGGGAAGTATCGCCGTCAGTTCCGTTGAAGGATCGAACTGTGAATTCATTTTGGTGATAAAGTGTGACAAAGAGAAGTACAACACTTTTCTTCAGATCATTGTAATCAAGGAAAATCATCTCTTTCCTTATGCATAATGCACGCTTGACTAAATTTTCATAATAAATGGTTGTATATGCGCATAAATTGATTTTCGGTCTCATATTGAATGTCGTGAAGCCGGGTTCGACTTTTTGTTTCTTTAAAACAATCTCATATTTAATTTCCAAATAAAAAATTCAATACATATACACAATCTTGAGATAAAAATCATCTTAATCTCTAAGACATACATTATTGTGTATCATTCAATGGACACGGGCCTTAACTCTGTACCACTCACGCATGTTTCGATACAAATGTTTCATCTGTATACAAGCGCCTTTACGATATCCATATATGTATTTGTAACTTAATTGAAGGTTCCCTGCTTTTAAATAACGTGGGCTTTCAAGTCTAAATACATTAGTTTCTTCCAAAAAAAAATCTACTCTCAACAAAATGTAAGTGTAAGGTATTTATGCTAGGATGTCCGATTGTACGTGGTAGGCATATTGAATACATTATAGTTGAGTCTTTGGGCAATTCTTATTTAAGCCACCGTAGTGGCTTGTAGCCAGGCTTTTAAAGCTCTGAAGAATACACAATTGTAATGTAAGTTAGTTTTTTGTGAAGAATATATGAATAATTTCCTTTTCCCTGCTTATCGCGTAGACCAAAGACTTCAAATATCAGATAGATATAAATGTTAATGAACCTTACTAGCAGAAAGCAATCCTTCATTAACCAAAACTAGTAGGTAGATGAAGAAAATAATTTTTCGTTTAAATCGAGTATTACAATAACATTATATATTAAAGACAACTATTGAGAAATATCTGAAAGTTGTTAAAACTTTTTGATAATATTTATTACCAATTTAAACAACAATCGCGCGATTATCGACGTCAAATGTGTTGTTGCATTTCTTTCTATTGTAAAGCGATCATATAACTAGCGTTTTATTTATATTTTTTGATTTTTATAGTATTTTATCTCAAAACACAAAAAATTCATTAAAATGTGAAGCGGTTTCTCTAGAACAGGCCTAGCCTAGATCAGAAATCGTCAGGATTTCTTCCTGTAAATATTTTTTTGTGAACAATAAATAAAAAATAATTAAAAAATAAAACTTTGTCTATTTTTCGCATAGATATCGCTATTACACACATACGTTCTTGAAGTGTCGTCCCAAAAAATCGACTTTATCTGTCGTCTAAGGGAACATAAAACGATGAAATATCAGTTAAGGTACCAAACTCTTACAATCAAATATCTCACTTTTGAGTTGAGAGTGGATTTAATCATTGTTATTAAATACCATCCGCATATTAATCAAATTTTTACTTTAACGCATATTGCTTGTATGCTCATGAAATACAATTTTTGAAACGTTATTTATTATACAAAGTATTAAATTTCGGTAATGAATACATTAATTAGTATATGTATGCACTAACTATGAGTTTATTGTATACATTATCCAAAGTTAATGGATACTATATTAGTTAATGTGTTGATTATTAAATTTACATTTTGCCTGTACCTAAATTTATAACTAATTACGTTAATATTTTTGCGATTCTTGCATTTAAATCATTTGTGGTAAAATGAATTTTTCCTCTGATATTGCATGAAAGTTAACATTATAACCAACGATTTTTTACTAAATGATTTATTACTTAGTGGAAGCTTATTTCCATCTTGGAAATATTCCTCTCAAAAAATTTATTCTCATGAAAAACTGTCATAAATTTAAATGACTTACGGCAAATTGTGCGACATGGCTTACACGTCGTTATAGTAACGTGACCTTTGACAGTTTCATGCGACACTTCACACGAATTCAACATTAGTACCTACGTACACGGGAGCGTGAAGTGTAAAGTGCACCACCCTGTACGCCCCGTGTGGGGCAGCCTGCGATGTGGGCTTTAGGGGTTGGGTGAAACGCTCGCCCACGCGTTCGCTTTAAATCTAATGTCCGATATTTTCCAAGAAATACGAAGAGGATTTTCATAGAAATAAGGCAAATGTTTGCAGTGACGGAACCATTATTTTTCTAACGACATTTTTTCAATTTATCATTTTTTACGTGGCTGTGACACTCGTAGCCGTCGAAAATTTCAACAGAAATGTTTATTTTAAAATGAAAAGTTGTCATCATAACAGAAAATGGTTTTCGAAGAATTCACAATCAAAATATAAATACATTTATTTTGTGTGAATTAAAATAAACTAAATGTCAGTTTTAAAGCTACCGCAGACAGTGTTGGAATGATGAAATAATGATTTATTGTATGTAATTTTATTTTATACATATTTCATTTATGATGTTTGCAACCCATTATTATAACGAGATATTTTATGCGATGGATATTTCAACCAAAATATAAAATAAAATCGTTAACTCAATTTTTATTTCAAGTAATAAAATTTATCATAGTAACTGACCATTAAATACATTAATTAATTCTATATCAAATATGTTGTCTCTCTAAAGCCACAACTTACTCCTTTTTCCAAGCCCCCGTTTTCTAACAATGTATTCCTGCCCTATTAGATCTAATATTTCACTGAATGTCTCGTTACATATCCGAGATTTAGAATTTTTATGATTTATATACTTTTTTTTTCAAACCTCAACATCTTCACTCGTAACTCTCTGTCTGGCTTATTTTAAACATTTTTCTGTATCCACATCTCGAATGCATCATGTTGTCCTAATATTTGCTTATCATTTAGTATCCATGCTTCAATTTCATCAAATAATATTGAAGAAACATAGCATCTTACTATTCACATTCGTAATCTGAGGTTTAGGCCCAAATTCAGTACAAAATAACACTTTTAAGGTGTACCTTAACTATCAAATCATCTAAGTATTGATTCTGAAGTCCGTCCTAGGTTATTGAAATTATCTAAATTATGGTAAAAATTTATATATTATTTTTATCTGAATATTTCTAAAATTCTTTAATGCATATCGAGAGTCCTCAGAAAAAAGGGCGTAAATGATTATTTCTAAATTTGCAGGAGAGCAAAATAAAGTTTTGTCAATTTGATGTTATAAATATTTATTTAATTATTAAACGATTTCCGTACTTATTTTTCAATGTTATTTTATTTTTATAATTTTTTTAATTTATTATTTCTTGACAGACCAACAATGGGTCTTTATTGACTCTAACAGATGGTCCTAGAGAATATTAGAGTTTGTAGGGAAGTGTAAGTGAAAATATGAGTAGGAACAATTTATAAAGAAGGAGATTAGATCTGTTTTATATTTTCCGATACGCCAGTGCTTGTCGCAGACTTCGAGTTTATAGTAAATCTTTCTTTAAGTTGGGAGATCAGAGTTAAAATAATTCCCAACTTAAGGGGATTTCTCTCTCATGAATATTTGAGACCCACTCGAGAATTCATAAATATTAGATGTGATTTTGTATTTCCATATCCCCATTTTAATTCGACTTTGTAGCGTCTCGTTTCGTTCCATTAAAACTTAATATTAGCAGTTTAAAAGATAAATAGATACGCATTTATAATTTTGCCTACGTTGACGCAATTAATACAATTAAAAAATGTATCCTTTGGAAGTAATACAGTCTAGCACTTTTTCACTCAGCATTTTGGCCGCTTCAGAAAACTTTTGTTTCTTGGAGAAAAAAAAATTGGAAACAAAATTAGAAAGAGTAAAATTACTAATTTTACTCATTGACTTCGCCCGAGATTTTGTACTTGTGTACATTTATTTCATATTCTATATTTTTCTGAAAAAAAATTATGCTTACACGAAAGAATAAAGTGGAAATAGGTCATTAAAGTTTCTGTGTAATTTGAAAAATATGTATTTTTCAAAATTTTTTGCTTATTGAAAAATCAAAAAATATCAAATAAACAACATAACGTCCAATCCTATTTTTAACAGTTAACTTACAATTTCAAAGCACCCAGCTGATTATACAAATTATTTTGTTAGCTAAAAATTCTCGCGTTGATCTAGAAATTTCAGGCGGAATATCCTGTGTAATATTTACTGCATTGCACCAAAAATCATCCTGCGTTATAATTAATAATTTGAACACTATTTTTTTATATTTTCAAATATGAAAATATATAGATACCATTGTGTAGCTAATTTCATACTAAATATACTCGTATATTTCTAAAAATACATATACATAAAAACGTATTTTTACATATGTATTTTTTATCCATAGATAATTAATTTTCGGCGATCGTTCGTAATTACTGACGAGTTGCACAAGTATTGGCAAATAATTTTTTGTCATTGCGTTCATAATTTTTTTTTAGTACAGCAAAACCCAGTGGACCTAATTTAATACAAAATAAAAACGAATCAGAGCGGTGTGTTATATCTCGATTGTGCTAAAGAATTTATCTTAAAAGGCTTTTTTCAGAATGAGACCTGATGCCTTCGTGGCCTTCTTGTTAGCGATCAATTCGTAATGTCGGACAAAGGAAAACATAAGATCTAAAGGAATTCCTGGACCCTTTATTTGTTACACTTTAGAAAATTGATCTCCAAGGCGATCGATCTCAAATAAACGGAATTTGTGAGATTTTCAGACGCTGAAAAAACTTACCTAACGCCTATAAAAAATATTCTACGATAAAAACTATGTTTTTTTTTAAATTAGGAATATGATTGAAAAAAAGTTCAGTGAATTGAGTTTAAAGTTTCGAGTACATTGTGCATTGTTTATTAGTGCAGTTGAATAGGCTCATTCGAATAAATTTATAATTGTTTTTTTCAACTCTACTTTATTCCAATTCCAAAACCCCTTCTCATATGTTTAAATTGTCACTTATCGTGGCTGTGAGAGGTAATTGTTAATGGTTATTAATTATTCAATGTACAAAATCACGTAACTTTACTTTACACTATTTCGCAATATACCACTCGTTTATGAACTGGGTAACACGTATTTATCGCTCGTAGAATATTCAATTCCCGCAAATGGAAGTCGCTCTAGTTTATTTTGCCAATTTGCGAGCCGCCTTGGCCTTATGGCTCGCGGCTTACTTCGCACCGAACGAACTGTCAAATACAACAACTCTTTGCGCTGCAGCGTAGTTCCGTGTTTATACTAAAATGCTGATATTTTTGAATTATTTCAGATTATTCTAGTGTTTGAGAGAAGGTTCTCGTCGCTTCTCGGCTGTTTCAATTATTTGTAGACGTTTATACTCATTTTCCGAAAGTTGTAGATAATTGTAGATTATTCTACATCCTACGATAGTGTTGTACATTATTATGAGAATATTAAATTGGATTCGAATTATGCGCTATTCCTCCTGCTTGCCGTTCCTTGACAATATCACACCAACACCAAATAACTATAATTTCTTTTTTCTTGTAATTTTAACTACCTCCGTAACAAATTGTATTTCCTTAAATCTACCTGGGATCGTTTCAAAGAAAAGTTGTTTTATTTATTCATAATATCTCCTGAAAGATTAAAGTTAGCTCTCTTCTTCAGTCAGTATGCTCGTGCCTGAGGATCGTGATCTTTTGTTCTGCATATTCAGCGTAAACTGCTTGAGTTTACTGCTTGCGATCCTTACCTTTAGTGTTGCAAAGCTTTAGCTATTTCTCGGACTTGGCTTGTTTATCTTGTTCATAATTGACTTCTCGTTTTTCGTCCTTGTACATTTCCAGTGATCACTAATTTTTCAGACTCTCCACCTTTTCTGGCAAAATCCTACACGGAGAGATTTTCTTCAATTATTATTTTCTTTTTTTTTCATGTTTCAAGAATTCGAAAC
The DNA here is from genome assembly GCA_016648135.1 of Agrypnia vestita. NCBI lineage: Eukaryota > Metazoa > Arthropoda > Insecta > Trichoptera > Phryganeidae > Agrypnia > Agrypnia vestita. The sequence goes on from JADDOH010018568.1 coordinate 15,001, forward strand.
CGTGAAATTGTGAGTTTTTTCCCAAATTTTGGTCAGCTTCGACTCGGCAAATGTGGCTTTTTCTTCGAATCTTTTTAAAAATTCGATTTTAAAATGATTATGAACATTAATTCTTTCTATTTGATCAAAGTTTTCATATTATATCAAAAACATTCCAATGAGTTTTATAAAAACAAAATTTTTATATGTCAGAATCTGTTAAAATTTATTAAAGGCCGTTTAACTTCATTTTCTTAGTGAAATATAATTTTATATAAATGCTCTCACATAAATTTATAAAAAAGGAACTCGGAACGAAGGAAAAAGGAAAAGGAAAAAAAAGGAATTCGTATTTTGAGAAAAAAGCAATTCCATCAAATTAAAATAACATTTTTAATATTATCCCACCGATGTTCGATTTTCAAATATAATTCATTCAGTAATTCCGTTACATTATTTTTGTTCCATCGTGGAGGCTTCGTCGGACGTGCTCGCCGGCTGCCCGCAGGCTGCTGGGCCGCCCTGTATCACGCCCCATTTAACAAACAGTTCTGCTCGGACAAACACGACCTGATCGTCTGATCACGTGACACGTGTCATACGTGTCAGCTAACAAGGAAACATCCCACGCGCACTGTATTTGATGTTTAATGGCAGCCTGTACTTGACTACCAGGCTCCATCCACTTGGGATGAACAGGATAATATATTTATCCGAAAAACCAAATATTATCTTATCAAATAATGTTTTTGATTGATCTGACTATTAATATTCGGACACATACGGATAAATGTCGTCCACCTAACATAGTGCAGACCACAGACGTACTATAAATGTAGACTAGTTACAAACCAAAATATCTGTTACACAGAACGATAACACGAATTACTGTGAACATAGACGCACATTGCGGGGGTTGGTCTGGGGGTCTCCACAATGTATAAATGTCCGCGCGTCTTTATCTCTTTTACACTTATGCTGCGCTATAAGAAAAAAAGAGAAAAGACCATAGAATAATTACCGCAATTCGCTACTAACTTCATATGCATTCGTTGTTAAAAATTATGCTTTATTGTCCTTTCTTATACGTGGTTATAAAAATAATTTCTATCTCTTTCTGACTGATACATTTAGTACGCAATAGAAGACAGCAGAAACTAGATGTCTCAGATTTTTTTTAGTGACTAGTCTATATTTATAGTCGGTACGGTACGTCTATGGTGCAGACTCAATAGAAAGTTAGTTGTTTTCGAACGCTGCAAAAATTTTCAAATATTTATCTCGTATGTGCAAATGTGACACGGAAAATAATTTCTGTCAATGGTATGCGTAGAAACAAATGTCTGCCATTTTGTAAAAATATTGGCCGAGCGAAATTCGACCAATGAAAGGCCGAGTTCTAATTATAGATTGTTGTTGTTTTTGTGAACAGGCGACGTGTGCAGGGATATTTAGTTCAGTGGTGAAGGGTAGCGAGGGGGATTCGGATTATAAAAGAGAACGCTTTAGAATGAAGATCAATCAGTTCTTCACTTCCCAATGTACAGCGAAAGCTCTGCCTGATTAGCAGAGATAAGTTCTTTATACTTTGCATATACAGCGGAAGCGCTTCAGGATTTGGAGATCGATTTTTTTAATTTACGATATACAGCGGAAGCCTTGCTGATTTCGTTTTTTATATAATAAATTATTGGTTTTGAATTATATTATCATTTTGTTTTGAAAAAATGATAATAAACTTCAAAAATATATTTCTACTTCGGATACTCTTAATATCAATGTTGTTTCACTTGAAAAACCGTCCTAGAACCTAATTACCGAGTCGAAAATGTACTCGGAACTTTTATTCCAAAACTGCTTCATTTCCATCATTCACGATTTATGTCGGAGGGCTGTAAGTGATTTTAGCTATTCGGGGTCGCATCCAGGCTGTGCGGAACCCGACTATTAACTAAGTTTGCTGAAGCCTCATTCGTGGACGGCAATGTTTCATGTAAAATTTGACTCGACTCTCTGATTAATTTATTCGTTAAATTGATTTCCGCCAAAATCCTCCACTTTATTTCTCCGTTACGCGAATCGGGAAAATCAATTATTTTAGAGATCGTAATGTAATGATTACCTGTATTGGCCCGTTTATGAGATAAATCTCGGAGATTTGTGTGTTTCTATATATGTTGCGATTTTGATCCGGAAATTTAACAACAGCCCTAGATTGGCAGAAAGATATAAAAGCTCAAACCCGTGTAACAAAGTAACGAGAAAACTCAATACGTGCGAACCTAGAACCAAAGATACCAATAATTATTTATTATGAAAAGTTAAATAGATAAAAAGCATTAAGCGTTTTTCCATTAAATCACTGGTCAGTGGACTGACATTTGACTTTTGACATACAGGTTGATTTTTTACTCATGAAACTTTACAATCAGCCTCTGACAAATCTGACGCAAATACATATTTTTAATTTTGACAATCGTAGTACATAAATCTCTTTAACGTTTAATAATAACATGGTTAGAGAATGAAGTAACATTAGTTACATCTTAATAATAATAATGACTCTGTCGATACTCTTCATCCGGTGATGAAACCAGTAGGTAATAACATAAATTTGGGTTAAAATTAAACAGTAAATTATTACACTAACATAATAGGTAACCACAAAGAAATTTTGGAAAATTTTAAATATGGTTTAATAATAATGATCATCAACGAGTTAAATCTACATTAAATTTAAAACAACAACACACTACGCGCGGTGTACTTAACCTATAGCATGCGTCAAGTGTACTAAGGTTAAGTATTGCATTGCTGCCTAGCGTGACATGGTCATATAACTTTGTTTCTTTCTCGCATATATACCTATCGTTCACGCACATTATTGATATGTCTCGGTATACAACACATTCTTAAAGTGCCATGACCAAAAAATTGACCTGCAACAAGTGTGAATGAGTGAGTGAAGTGAGGTATGAGAAGACTACGAAAGTTGTTACTAAAAATCTATAAGAATAAAGAACCTCATAATGATTAAAAATTGTGCAGTTTTTTCTTTTCGACATATTTGCACAGTAAATATTTTTAAAGGTTTCTTAGACCTCTTTCCATTTAAGAAAGACAATCGATTTAGTGTGCACATTGTTTCGTTGTGTCGGTGTTTACAGGAATAAACACCAACACAACGAAACAATGGGCGTCGTACGTACGGCTTACACGTACTAAATCGATTGTCTTTCTTAAATAGAAAGAGGTATACACCACCTTGACATTTTCAAAAAATGTTTTTTACTTCTTATAGATTGAAGTTCTAAAAATAATTTCATTCATGCAAAAACTCTAAAAATTCTAAAAATTTGAGCTTTAACATTTTGAAGCTAGCATAGTAGGTGAATTTTTAAATAAATTACTTTATTCTTTTGCGTTTCTCTCGAAACTTTCTATTGCAAAGTTTCAGAGATGGTATTGCGTAAATTATTGTATAGAAATTATTCAAACTTTGCACACTTTATACCGATAATATTGTCTACGATATAGCTTACAACTTTTCTGTTAAAGTTGCTTAGAGCTGATTATTAGCTATCAGTTTGAAAACTATTTTCAAACACATCGCAAAAAAATTTTCGATATGCTGCGTCATAAGCATTATATAATTTAATATGAAAATAATAAACTTTATCATTTCATTTAAACCCTGGCGATGTGATTGTCTCCACCAGCTGGGCGCGTCATGGAGAAGGACCTTTGCGGGACAGCACATAACTCTGCCATTTTGAAATTTCTAAATAATTTGTTAATAAAAATAGTAATCAATGTATGCGGTCAACGAATATAATAAAATAATTTATATATATATGCAATAATTCCGTAAATATAGTTGACAATAGCACTCTTTTACTGGGTGACTCGCCAGAAAATTATTAAAAAATATATATATTTGAAATTGAATGCATTTTTATTTCTTAAGGTTTTATAATTATTATTATTAGAAATATTGTATATTTATTATATCAGAAATTATCAGAAATATTGTATATTTATTATATTAAGTATATATCTGCAACAACCATAGATTTCGCTGTCTAGCCATTAGAGTAGGGTACCTATTAAGGTAAACTTCGGTCTAAAGACAGACTTAGAGGACGTAGACTGTGTACTAACTTAATTAATGCGCAGTAATAATACGCCAGACCTTTACTTGCGGTCAAAATTGTAAACGTACAGGGTCTTTAAGACCTAGACAGATAATTCTTCAGGGGGTTCAGAATATTCTGGCTCAAATGTCTACAAGACATAAATTATTTAATTTAGTTTATATTAATTTAAACGAATTTATAATTCTTGATACAAATTTCTTTAAAGATAGTTCAACGTTTTTCAGAAGATAATATTTAATAAGTTAGTATATTTTCGATTCATAATAACCTATAATCAAATATCTGTTAGTATATCGACAATTAACTAACGGATGACCGTTCGTTAGTAAATTTTAGCAACGCTCGTATTATAAAACTTTTTTAACCGTCCGTAAGCATTGCAATATTTTACTACTCTTGTCAATGGTTTTAGGGCTCTCAGAGTCGAAATAGAACCCAAAATTTTCATTTGTTCTTCACCCAACGAATACAATAATACCTCGACATCGTTGTTAAATATATCTGAACACATTTTTCTTTAAAAATGTAGCAGCACGATAAATACATATTATTAAATTTTACATAAACAGGTTGAATACAAATTGACCTAACCTTAAAAAATAATATGTCAAACTGTTATACCATTTAACTAACGAACGGTTAACGAGTAGTTCGATCATGTATGGGCCTTCGGTAAAATTTGACTTTATTTTGTATCAAATTTCTGTTTATTTGTTCTGAAATTTAAGCAACGGACATTTATAAAACCCGCCCTAAATATGTACATTGTTATGGGTTCGTCACAGTGTGGAACAAAATGAAACCCTTGTAAGTAATTTAAAACTTTTATTAAATTCAAAGTCACTGGATAAAAATTTTAGCTGAAACACTATTCCGTAATTCGCACTAATTCGTTGTACTAAAATATTCCAATTATCTTTGGTACACCTAATTCGAACAGTTTGTCTATCGCACGTTTCACAATTTATCTATCTATTTTGCACGTTTATCTAACTCGACTGAACTCTGCACACGATGTGCCGTGCTTTTATATGGAACATGCTCTTTAGTATTTTCCAAAATAATAACATAATAACAACAACCTATCGTACGGCTAGCTGAAGTGATCACTTCACACAATGTAACGTTCACCATTTCCACCCATAATAGACTACCACATCTATAAAAATTTTGGAAGTTATATATATGTTTAATAGTATCATGGGTGGAAATGGGAACGTTTCATTGTGTAAAGTGATCACTTAAGCCAGCCGTACGATAGGTCGTCAGCCCTATGAACACCCAAAAAGACTTCCATACCTACTTTAACACATAAAAATATACCTTCGTCTCTATGAGACATCAATAATATATCTTGATTAAAAATGTTGATGCTAAAACTGGATGAATATCCAAAAAAATGGGTCCGTGTAAATAAAAAAGTAGAAGCACGTGCGTCAGACGTTACACTTCTTTAGCATCCATAAAAAATCACGGCTTTGTCATACATTTAATGTATGTTCCAACTCTAGGTATACAACACAAACTAGAATTGTCGTTAATGACACTTCTCCATCAACGGAAAAAAATCTTTGGCGAAAACAAAGTTAAAAACAGATTTACAACAAATAACAAACAAGAATTATAGCGCCCGGTGCCTATGCCATTTTCACAACACCATATATTTAAACTCGATGTCCTTACTTATATTGTTATTGGTTAAATATCACTCGATATCTTATCTTAGCTATTGTTTGGTGAGTTGTGACTTCATGGTGTGAAAAGATACCCGAGCATTTTGTTGCATCCTAAATTTCACTCTCAACGCCTCTAATGAAAGACAACTATGAAGAATATTAAAGTGGACACATATTGAGGGTCCACGGTATTTTGTATCCATACTTTTGATTGTGGAGATCTACAAACTTATCTCGGAAACACTGAATAATATTTTCCATAATTGTACACCTGACTTGATGTAGATATACGATACTAGCTTACCCGCGCGACTTCGCATGTGTAGATTTTTAGTAACTTTTAGTCACATTTTATCAATTCGTGTATTAACCTTAACACATGTTAAGTAACTTAAGATATATGTCGTCGTTGATTTTTTTATAGAATTTTTTGAGTTCTAAAACTTTTCTTCAGAAATCATTTATTTATCTCTTACCATTGAGGGAGCGTTTGTAAAAAACGAATTACCATTAAAGGCAGCGTTTGTAAAAAACGAATTAGCCGTTAATAAGAAGTATATTCTTTCTCATTATATAAATAATACCAGCTTTGCCCGCGTGGCTCCGCACGCGTAGATTTTTAGTCACATTTTATTAATTTGTGTATTAACCTTAACATTTAGATATATGTCGTCGTTGATTTTTTTATAAAAATTTTTAAAATCTACAACTTTTATGTAGAAAGTATTTATTTATCTCTTACCGTTAAGGCAACGTTTATAAATTACGAATCGCTCGACCATTTTTTCGTCGACTTTAGTTGTAAAATAGGTCCCCATGAAAAGCCCTTTTATTTTAACGTATCTATATATATAATATATATGATATCTATTATATATATGAGGAGATAATATAGATATAGGATGAGATATATCTATATAGGAGAGAGCATAGATAGAGGGACAATATAGATAGGAGATTGTAGATATATATATATATATCTAGTATAGATAGTATATATATTTAATAAGAAATAAATAAACGAAATTAAGAGGAATTCACAAATATCATATTGCTGGAACCTGGATTCGAACCACGGACATCTGTCTTACGCGGAAAGCGTGTTACCAATTTCACTATCCCAGCTACTTAATAAGAATTTGAATTATTAATTCACTTATTTATATTATTCCATTTTTATTCGGGAAGTATTCGGGAAGGAATATTGTAACGATATTGGCCTATTCAAATAGACATTGCTGAAAAATTATACGAAAATATCTATCTGCTAAAGTTTATAATAAAGAGAAGCTTCACAAACCGTTAAATACTCTATAATTAAATATTTTGCCGGATAGGTAGGTGCGGACGAGCTTTATTATCTCTGCACGCGGGCGTGTAAAGCAGGCTTTATGTTATTTTGTTTAACGAGATTGTCCAATCACAGACGCGGGCCGTGAGCACCGAATCTAGCCTATCAAGAACGTGGATTCGCGGAACGAATTCAACGAATCAGCGGCTTTCTGAGTTAGACTTTGCTTTTTACACGTTGGTTGGAGTCAAAAATGGCGAGAAATATAGACTATATAAGCCATACAAATTCGAGGATCGCCCTTCTTTCTTCAGCATCAACGTTGGCCGGAGGCTCTTGTGGAGAAGGGACGGAAATACCATCAGAGAGTCGCAGAGGCAGCAACACTCGAAGATACAGCTAAGCATTTTCAATATTATTTATTTCTATTGCCTTTTTCGTGTATTCAATTTAGAACTTTCTGGATCGTAACAAATATTGATACATGTTGTGGAATTGTTTTGTTACGTAATTTGGGCCTAGGGATAATTATTACTATACGCGCTTCGGATTTAATGTACAAGAAATCGTAATGTGGCGACTGTGAATTATTGCATAACGCTTATGAAATATATAATTCTGTAGCTGTTCATATGAAAAATCATTTAAATTCGAGATTCATGTATTACCAAAGATATAAAGGCTTTAAAATGGAATACTTTACTGACGAATGGTGTTTCGTGTTTGTTCGTGGGTTTTAAAATTCAGTATAATTATGTATATTCAATGTCGCGAGGTTCGGAATGTGCGAGAGGTTCTTCAGGGCGGATGTATTCTTATGCTAAAGAATGCTTGTTATCTATACTGGCGATTGAATACACGGATTTCTATATGATTTGTATTGTTTGGAAATAATTGGGATCGGAGTATTTATGGGGTTTTGATATCACGATTGTCAGTGTGTTATAAATTCAAATAGTGCGAGGAATTTCCTACAAACAATATATTTTAAAAATGCATCTGGATTTTATATTTATTTTATTAAAACATGAATGTGTGGTTTATTTGAACTCGTTACATGTTTGTATTGCGTATCATTAGGCAATCGTTGAAAACACGATTTGTTCCTATCAAGTTCTTATAAAGACGTGTTTCGAATTGTATATATTCCTTAATTGCGATGGTTATTCATATGACATTGTTTATTCATTCAATATTAGATATTTGAAATGTTTCTACCGCCACCTAGCGGGAATCAAGAAAGGGTTTGAGCCTTCGCTAAGGATTGGTCTATAGTAAGCGGCAGTACGTGGCGCGTTTCATTTGAGTGTAATAAGTTTGATTTAAAATTACTTTATGTCTTGATTTACAAAGGAAATTTAAGTTCATTTTTCCTTATAAAACCGGCCCATATATGAAATTGTCAAATATATTTTAGAAATATACGTTACTGACACCTGATGGAAGATTTAGGAAACATTTTGAGTCTCCGCTAACGAGAATAGCAATAGGGGGCGCAATATATATATATTCTCTTAGTAACGAATAATTAAAATTGGACTTCTTTGGGTTTTATATATTCCTTTGTTTCGCTTCATTGCAACGCTAATTGAAATTGTTTTATCTTCATTAATATATATATCATGTTATATTATACGTTGATACGGCATATTTATAGACGGAGTAAACATAAACATCAGCTTATTTGACTACAGAGAGGAAGAGTTTGTTCACAAAGGGCATTAGATATTATCAATTTCGTATGCGATCCCAAGATGTTAGAAATATTTTAGTTAATATAATTTCTTTGAATATTTGCTGCGGAATAATATTTTATAAGAAGTTCATAACTACTTGTCAACGGACGATCTTATAAACATAGTGTATATTGCACAATATATTGAAATCAAAAATCTACGTATTTCCTAGGTGGCGGAACTCAAACATACCTGTAATTATAATTACCTTTCGATATATTGCTACGCCTTTTAATCGGTTAATGGATAGTACATGTGTAATGTTTACGCCTGCATGTGATATCACTATACAGAGTAGGTGAACTATATTTAAGGGGTTTATGTCCTGCATGTGCTCGGCGTAGAGGGAATAGTCACATTGTTTTATTCATTCAATATTAGATATTTGAAATGTTTCTACAACATTTTCCATTATTGTGGGCAGTTCGCGGTTTGATCAGGGGTAGTTAACCTTCGGTCTTCCGTAACCGTGATAGTTTTTCATATGACATTGTTTTATTCATTCAATATTAGATATTTGAAATGTTTTCTAGAACATTTTCACTATTGTGGGCAG
>JADDOH010018569.1:0-21760 GCA_016648135.1 Agrypnia vestita
AAGTAACAACCCTCTTTGTGCAATATATGTCTTGTGTTTCTATTTGTTTGGCTCTGCATATATATGCGAACAAACATTTTCAACTATTAACATGAAAAACAAGTTTTTACTATACTCCCTTTCTTTGTAAAATATATCAATAATTAAAGACGAATGAAAACATATAACATAACAGGAATTTAATATATTTCAAAAATGCCAGATGTTTTGAGATGTCAAGATTTTGATTCAATTATCATCAATATCGTACCTTATGAATTTCCAGCGTCAAATGATTTAGTCAGAATCAGATTTGAGTAATGTAGAATTCTTCAAAACTAAGCAGAAATCTAAAAGAAATAAATGATTATTTGATTTCTTCCCGAAATACCCAATTTTGCTGTCATCTGTGAACCAATTGTTATAAATTTTCGAAATTCGTAGTTATGTAAGTATTATGCCGACGGAGTAATTCAAATTTTAAATATTCCGTGGCGTCGTCGTTTGGCCGCTGATGGTAGTAATCAAACATTTGTATTGTTTCCAATTTTAAAAAACCATTAAAATTTCCAAACATCCAAAATTATACTATAATTATTAATTTTTTTAACGAAAATTTGGTAGATCTTCTTGATCGTCGCCACGAGTCTGCTTGCAAAGTTTCAGCTCAATTCGATCACGGGAAAAGGGTCTAAAGTTTTTTCGTCAAGAAAACAAGCAAGCAGACGCCACGAGTTAATACAAAGGGAGTGAAAATAAGTAGCTGTTTGCCAGATATAGTATAGTAAAGCTATTAAAAGCATGGATGCCGTTCTTATCAAATTTTTACAAAAACATATCGAACCTTTTTTTCCTAAAAATTCATACACATAATATGTTTATAACATATATGCGATTTTTTGGTACCTTTGTTATCATGTTTCCATGACAATTTGACTCTTATCACTTAACAAACCCCTGACCTAGGGTATTCTTAATAGTAAAATAAAAATAATTTGATCTCATTTCCTTCTGTTCATCTTGCAGCTGAGTGAAAAGTTGCGCTCTCCTTGTAAAGTATGTAATGATATACGTTCCCTGTTCCCGACTATCTGTTTCCCGTGTGTGACCTAGTTTCTGTGCTCACGTCACGGGTTACGTGGGGGGTGGGGGGGGAGAGCGGGTGTGGGTTGGCTGGAAAAAATGTGCAAACAGCGGGAAATTTAATTATCAGCGGCTTCCTGGGGGGGAGGACGGGCCTGCTCCGGGGTGCTTAATACCATTGGCTTCATCATTTTCTAATTTACCGGTAAATAACGTGTCTATTTTTAAACCAAATTAATTACTTTAAAATTTCGACATTTTTAAGTTTCTTCGCTGAAAATTGAAGTGAGTTGTGAATAAAAAATAGAATTGTAAATTTAATGTATATTGTATATTGCAAATACGACGGTAGTATATTCCACTACTTGATCATTCTACTCTAGACTTTGTCGTGGCAACACCAGTTTCTGATACGACTAGGCTCACCAATCAGTCATTTACAAAAATGACGAAAAAAGAAGAACTCTTTGGTATTTACTTATTTGAGATTAATTGTTCTATTTCCAGAACATTCTTAGTAATCATCTCCAGAAGTCAATCTTTTTCTCTCAAGAAATAGATGGATAACTCTCTGAAAATCTTAAAGATATATATGTCGCAGCCATCTGGTTAAATTAGCCAGGTAGTTGGACGCCTAGGCCGTTCATTAAACGCCGGCATCCAATTGAATGGCCGAAGGACAACTAGCCAAGTCATTGAGTGTAGAAATAGAAAAAAAATAAGATATAAATGAGATATAATACAATAAAACGCGAGTAATAGAAGCATTTGAAAATATAACATATAGAAGAGTAGAGATATAATTTAATAAAACACATAAATGATTGAAAGATTTGAAAACATATGAAAACATAACAATTGATGAATTTGGGATGTTTGGTTAGGTTAGATAAGGTTTGGTTAGGTTAGGTTAGATTGCATATATGTTGTAAAATTTTAACGTATTACGACAATTTACTAGAAAAATCTCCCACCCGTGACGATGGAATGCCTCATTTGTATCACTTGATCAGTCATCTTCAAAGGGTTGACTTTTAATGTGCCGAATTGTTAAATGTTGAGTAATTCTAGTTCAATTAACTATCGGCATAGGCATCCGATTGGATGCCGGCGCTTAATGAATGGCCTAGGCATCCAAATACCTGGCTAATTTTGTGATGATGTTGTACTGTATGTCTTTTAATCAAAGTCCTATTAAAAATTATCAGACACTTGACTACTATCCTCGTGTTGGTGAGATGTGTCCCACCACGTACGTGAGTATTTTAGATAGGAGAATTTATTTTGTCCGATTTTGCCGAGACGTGAATGGGTTTCACAAAGCTGTATGCCAGCCTAATATATTTAGTTCGGGTCGCCATAAAATTACGTGCATACTGAATCTTTCCGCGGCGAGATCCTACCTGGGCTGCTAATAGGCAGAGGTCCGTTGTGTTGCCAATTTTATTTATTTATTTTATTAACGTTAACAGATATTTCAAATCAACCTTTGACCTCTGCATTCTGATATCTTTCAAGCTTAAAAATGCCTTATGTACTAACTAAAAAATATATAGTTTAAATATTGTAAAAGGTGAGATGTATTCTATTGATTCTGCATCAAAGTGATACTGGAGATATTTTCATTAGACTTAGAAATAGTATTAAATGCATTAATGTCTTGGCATGGGCATATATGTTATACTTTTCATTGGTTTAAAAAAATATTTATAAATTCTATTAAATAAATACAGAAATTCTCGTGGCAGGAAACTGAGCCCTGATAATAAACGAATATACTTACAAATATAGATGTTTACGAATATTTTGCTGCTTAATAATTAAGCTTGTTACTATTCTCCAAAAAAATCCAAATATTTTGAATATAAAAATAATAAAGTTAATCAAAATGTAAATCAATGTATAAATTTTAATACAAAAATTGAAAAATCATCAACCTGTAAATATTTATATGCTTATTACATAATTTTATGAAAATTAGAAATCACGCATTAGCAAGACGTTAAAGCGCTCACTTAGCATGTGAGAGGTAGCGAAACCGATAATTGGCACCCCGAAAAAAATTTAACCTTTTGGTTTTTGAAAGATTTTTGAAACGGTGATGGTGAGGCGCTTATTATTATCAATCCCGATGCCTACCGGGATCTATAATAGGCGCCACAAAAAGGTGAAAATTAAGATTATGTACAGGTTATTTATGATTTTTTTTAGATTATTTAAACTATAAAAACTAGAAAAAAGAAACAGCCTGTGCTCTCCTTGAATTTCACCCAACTGAACCAACTAAAATGGCAATTTGCATTGGTAATTTTTTTTCATTATTTAGTAGGTTTTGCATATATATGACGAGAATGACGATTGATTTTTAAAAATCGGTTGGCTGGGATTTGTGACAATATCGTTACGATAACGCGGCTCGATTTCCGGTCACCATCCCCAGGGACGAGCGCCTGGCACAGACACTTATCCGTGTTTGGGAACACAGCCAAAGGCAAATTTGAGTGTTTTACCGTAACGCATTGTCACCTCTATGAAAGTGTTTAGTGGTGTGAATTTTTTTCGGTCGTATTATTTTGTTTCTGATTGTTGAGGATTCGTAAGCAAATGATCATGGACATTTTTTTTATGAGTACACAAATAGCAAATTTGCAAGATCCCCTCATTTTCTTCATAACCGATTTATTCCTTTTTTGTTGTCCATTACTTACGTTCATCATTGCAATTGAGTAATAGAAGATCTTCTCGTGTCTAGTGTTACCTCACCTTTCTTTGTATTTTTTTATCTAGTGCCTCTTCTGTTTCGGTTCGATCTTCACTGATGATTTTCTTCCTTTATTAATTACATGAATGAATTAAAAATTGTTTTAAAATTTAGTTTTAAGGATGCCGTGATTATAATAACTATTGATTTATTTCATAATTATTACCAAGGAAGCAAAGTAAAGTAATGCAGACTACTTGTTTGGTGAAATCATTGAGTGGTATTACACTAATAGTGAATACGAATAATTTTTGTGTTCTTTAACGAGATAACACTGAACGACCATTTTTTTTACTTTGAAATAGTAAGAAGTATATAAACTTATGCTGAATATCAAATATTATACTAAAGTTTCAAAATATGTTTCATTTTCTGACAATATAATATGTGTTTTTATTTTATAGAAATAATAAAGATTCCCTTTTCTTATTCTGCTACTGAATGTGAACGTCACATTTTTGCTGCTCGTTTATATATGGTTCTGGAAGTAGAAGAAGTTCTGGATTTCAGAAATAATTTAAACGTTCCACTTATCCTCATAAGAGTTTCCCGTTTGTCACTTAACGCCATGAACATAATATTTTCAGAAAAAAGTCCAAATGAATGTGCAAGAAATGGATTTTCAGGGACCAGCCCAGTATGACGATAACATGTTTTCGACAAGTATATTTCATAATTTTCATTTCTTTTCTACCCTAAAAAGTTTTCCATAAGGCTGGAAGCTGTTTTACCCCGGTGTCCACTTTTAGCACCAAAGTAACCAAACGTTTCTTGAGTAAGATGTGTTGTCGAACACTTTCATTCACTAATAACCACTTCACTTAAAATATAGCAAAAATTTTCTGGACCATTCACACGTTTCCGAATTTTATTTATTTATTTTATTATTTATTTACTAACGCCTTACAGAGATTTTATTAACAAATAGGTAAAGTATACATTTATATAATGGATAGTTTAAAGATTTAAAGAAAAAAAAATGACATAAAGTGGCAATCAAATACTTAAAATAAAAATATATAAAGATAAATATATAATGTAAAGTAAAAAGCAAGTATATAACAAAGTAGAAGCATAAGGAAAACATAATATAATAAAAATGCATAAAATAGAAAAATGAAAAATAATAATATAGAGTTTAAAGCAATAGCACAAGCTAAGAAAGTCATAATTTAATAAAAATGTTACATAACAGTTATTTATCTTACTCAACCAACAATCAAAACACATACAAATCAATTATTTAAGTCCAATTCGACAAATCGTCGCTGTATATATAATAAAGCCAATGTGCCGTTTAGTACATTCTGAGATGAACGAATCAATTTGTCAATTTTTAATATAAATAATGGAGATATACTAAAAAAAATATTGCCGTTCATCTGAAAAGTTTGCCTAGTAATTATTTAAAAAAAATTATGAATCTGGTCTGTGAAATTATTTTTTAAAACAGTGTCATTCGTTTATCTAAGAATGTACTGAAATGGAACAATGGCTTTATTATATATAAAGCGACGAAATGCTAGTAATCTTTTAATTCACCTTTTAAAATATTTTTGAATATTATAAGTGAGTTACAGACAAAGAAATTTTGTGTTTTATATGTAAACATAATAAGTTTGAAAATGAGTTTTGTAGCTAGGCAGCTGAGAGACGAAGGAAATATCTCCGAGCCACTCCCCCCGCCTCTATTGTTATGCGGATTACTATTATTCCAAAGTGTTTCAATTTAATACGTTTCCCCGCGTTTCAGTGATTATTTGAGCGAAACACTATTCCTCACTTATTAAATTCAATTATTTCCCTTTCGGTAAGCCTCCACTTAAAAACAAAGAGGAATCTGCCTCAGTTAAATAATACAATCCTGCCTTAAACACTGCCAAGAAATGTTTGTACATGCCTCGAATGTTCTACAATATTTCATCCAAGCCTAAGCCTGCGTAATAAATATATTATAAAATGTTTTTAATACTTGAGTACCAACTTTTATATAAATAGTGTTCGATTAGAGTACCGGTCGGCTTTAAAAGACAAACCAGAGATGATTAAATACGTTTCTTCTAGAGTAAATGTTACTAGAAATTACTTCCATAGTCTAACAATCCCTGCAGTGCCCGGTAGCTGTACCTGCTTCAGTCATTGAGGATTTTTTCGACGTGATATTTTGATCTCGGAATTTATTAATATTTAAATTTAGCCTGTGATTGTGCTTCCACAAGCATTAATAGGCCAGGCGTGTAATAATAAATAACATCACAGATTATTATGCACGTCCTCGTGAAAGTTGTTTGCGTTTTTCTCTTTAACAAAAGAGTGGCTACATATTCGTATGTACGTTTATTTCTTGCGTCGAGATAATCTCAAGTAGCAAGTAAAAGTGTACGCGTTAAATAGCATTAAACAATTCATTTAATATTATTTAATAACCCAAATCAACAATACCTTCAATCATAACGACATAACACTATTTGATTTAATTAACTAAATTATTTTGTCAGTTAAAAACTTACAACACGGTATTGGGTTAAGTATGCACGAACACTGTTGAATTTATTTTATTTTTTATTTATTCATGGGAAACTAACAGTACATATAAAAATTACATTACGTTTGATTTTTGAGTAGTATGGAGACCATATTACAAGATTCCACAGAATTAATATGTAATGTATTAACATATAGCAACAATAACTTAATTTATATAGAAAAAACAAAAAAAGTTAATGTTTTAAGTTGCGAAAAAACTATGAAAGTCAAAGAATTAAAGGTAAAAGGGGAATAAGGAATGAATAGGAGAGGGCAGATCTACTTAGTAAAAAGGAGAAGAGATAAGAAAAAAAGAAGTGCAAAAGATAAATGTATAGCATAAAGATATCTGATCAATACATCTGCATATACATATACGAAGTCGGGACAAAAGAAAGAAGATGGATTTAAAAAGAGGAAAAAAAAGGTTTATGACTGAGGTGAATATCCAAGAGTTTTAAATTCATAGATTGATGAATTGAAAAGATTTCAAGCTTATTTAAGCTCGACTGGATCACGGGTTAAAAATCGATCCAAAGTTTTTTCGTCAAGAAAACAAGCAAGCAGACGCCACGAGTTAAAAGAAAGGAAGTAAAAAGATGAGGGTTGATTCATAGAACTTTAGGAGGAATGTTGATCAAGAGCTTGGACAATCAGGACAATATATTGAGCCTGAAGATATTTTAATTTGCGACATTTTATTTTTTTTTCAAAAATTATTACCTACAACTTAGGTAGTAGGTAATATTTTTTGCAAATTTCAAGATATTGCTCTCGTGTGAAGTTTAATTTTAGCAGATAAGACATGTAATTGATAGTTTTTTTTGTATATTTTTGATTCGTGATATTTGCACATTGTATGCAGCATTCCGGATATGTGAAGCGTATCCTAAATTACTACGCTAAAATGTGCAACAAGGATTTTGAGGATCTTTGCTTTGGTAAATGAGGTAGCATTACGTAGCCAAGCGAATGGAACGCCTTTGTTCTATTTTGGAATGAATGTAGACGTAGCAAAATCTGATTACCGCATCGATTTTTACTATCCATCTCCATATAGTAATACAATAAATAGTACGACAGATCCTCTCATAAGACAGGTAAAGTGTGTCATTTAAAATACTAATTTATATTTTATAAACGTAAATAGTATTCCACTTTTACAAATATTCGTATGAGAGCATCGTAATATGACGAGTACCTAAGTCCCAAAGGATTTAGGCGAATTTAAAGTGGAAATGATACTCCTAAATTTAAAAATAAAACTTTTCATTATCACTATTATGACTAGCTCAGAGCTACTACTCTATCTTTCTAAAATCGTATTTTCCTTTTATTTTTCTAATAGTTGAGCCCTTGCCCGGAATAACGTTGTATCCAACAATACTCTCATTCCGAGAAAAATTGAAAAAACGAAACCAGTTACAATTTATTACATTTTATATTTTAAATATAACAAACATATAATTCTTAACTAATCTCAATATAAAATAGGGGGAAAAGTCAATTAAATTTGAATCTATTGTAAAAAAACATGCTGAATCAGTGGAAAAACGTTGTATATGAAATTTTCACAAACAACGTTATTCCGCAAAATGGATTTTTTTATTCTGCTTTACTTGATAATGCCTTTTAAAAGCAGCATGTGCTCATCTAACATGAATTCACAAATGTCATCGAGGTCCTTGAGCTTAACAGTCTTATTGGCAGTAGATTGGAATACATTGAAGTTAGTTCCAGGCTCCCTAACTGCATGATTTTTTTCCAAACGGTAGCCAATCTTGCCCTCCTTCCACAAATAGTTGGTAGAAAGCTATAGGAGGTCCATGATTCTAATTCTTTGTGGAAGGTTTGAGCTCTGATTGTGATAAGATCATTAGTAGGTAAAGAGCTTTTACGGAACGATAAGTCTCTCGTACATACTATTACATATCTCCGTCTGTTTGCTGAATATGGCGTCGGACATTCAATTTCTTAATACACAAGACGAGATGATTACTTTTTTCATTGTAATTCAGTAACCTGAATACTGATTAAATATTTATCTTGATATTAAAATGGAGAAAACATCCCGGATTTAAACATTTTTGGCACAAACTCGACCCTGCGAAAAAGAATGAGGAATTAAATAAACTTTTTGTATCGGTGTTATATTAAGTTACGATATAAAGAGCACTATAAAGCCAGCATTATTATCAAAAAGCATTTTAAATATCAATATGGATAAATCAATTGAGTAATATCGGTTAACGTTCGACAAAATAATATTGTCACATACGAAATCACAAAATCAATCAGAACTGCCAAATCGTATACAACGTTATTCCACTAACATGTTCTGGCGGGTCAATTGCAGTTTTGATAATATTTTTTCTGGATAAAAACTCCTTTCCTGCATCCTTCAACTTATTGGCTTTGATATCTATCCAATTTAAAACATTAGATGTTCGTTTTCTCCCTTTATTCATGTGAATTAAACCACGCTTCACGATATTGATGCTCGTTGAATATGGTGTTGAACAAATTAGACGAGCGATATATAAAAGAGTTTTGCCGGAAAAGGCTCAAGGTCTCTACCGATCTAGTGGATCTTCCGTTACTCTCAGGGAGATGCGTTGAAACGGATCGCTAAAAAAGTAAGCTTTTTATACTCCCTTTACTCGTGGCGTCTGCCGTCAAGAAAAACTTTGGATCGATTTTTGACCCTTTTCCTGTGATACAATCAAGCTGAAACTTGGCAAGCAGACTCGTGGCGACGATCAAGAAGATCATCAAATTTTCGTTAAAAAAATTAATAATTATAGTATAATTTCGGATTTTTAAAATTTTATTGGTTTTTTCAAATTGGTATCATTAGAAAAGTTTGATTAGCAACGGCGCTGCGACCCGATAACGTCGCGGAATATTTTCTAAATTTGAATTACTCCGTCTGGATAATAAGTACATCACTAGAATTTCGAAAATTTACAAAACATTTGGTTCACAGATAACAGCGAAATTGTTTTTTTTGGGAAAAAATCAAATAATAATTTATTTCTTTTAGATTTCTGCTTTTTCTAGATTTGAAGTATTCTACATTACTCCAATCTGATTCTGACTAAATCATTTGACGCTGGAAATTCATAAGGTACGATATTAATGATAATTTAATTTATCAAAATCTTGAAATCTCAAAACATCTGACATTTTAGAAATATATTAAATTTCTGTAAGTTTAATGTTATGTTATATGTTTTAATTCGTCTTTAATTATTGTTATATTTTACAAAGAAAGGGAGTATATTTAAAACTTGGTTTTTATGGGTTACTTTTAAAAAAAATAGAATTGCAATTGTTTTATCAAAATCCATTCTCTGGATATTGAAATGCAGCAACGGACAGTACAGTGTATTGTGCCTTCCGGCTGAAAACATAAGCCAGTATTATGGGAAATTATTTTAATTTCCATGAGCGAGTTTATATATTTTTTGTTTTCCACGTTTTTCTGTTCAGGTTTGGATTTCCAATACGCGATTTCAATCAGGTAAGTGGTAGTTTTCAAATACTGGGATTGTTACCTTTCTGTGGAAAAGTGGCATTAAAGTGTATCATTGAAGAAAGCAAAATAATCAAACTGAAGAACTGTGAGTTGCAATGTATGTAGCAAAGCAAAGAACCACTGTTTATGACGTCTCGATGCGGTATTATTATTTGATCGAATATTTTATTATGCGAGTATTAATATAACTTCGTACAGCCGCGTCGGTCAATTTATATATTTAGAAATCATTAACTGCCCATGGTTATTAATAATTTAGTTTCAATGAAAAGTGTATTTTAAATAATATCTACACAAACTTTCACCGAAAGAGATGAAGAAATTATAGTAATAATTAGAATAAGGAGGTTTGTTGTTGCCACTGAAAATCTCGTGAATCGACCACATAACCAAAAAATGTTGCCACGAGACGTAGCTTTGGGAGACAAATGAAAACACTGAACATGACTTAAATTGTAGTACCGTTCTTAATTTTATAGTCGCTTAATATCTCACATACTTATTATTGTACTATTCCTTAATTCGTACTAATTAACGCTGTTTCTATTACTTTGATCACGTTCTTGTAAACTCCGTTCAATGTTCGTATGTAGAAACTTCTCTCCCCGGTATTTATTACCGCTGGTATCGCGTGTTGTAATCACCGTCACAAATCACTGATCACACTAGTTCAAACACTGAGATATCGCACTTGTCACTGTCACTGTCAATGTAGTTGCAGGGCCATCGACAACAGGACACTAAGATTGCAGACACTGATGGCCGAGGACAGCAAGTAATCGGTAATAGCCAACTACAGAAACCGCAAGGACAGTTACTCGCAGGGCCTAGCAGCAAGTTTTTACTTATCTGCCGGTAATATATAATTTCAAATACATTTGTAAATCGAGCAGATGGCGTGCGATTTAAGTGAGATACCGGGCTATCAATTGTCTCACTTTATGCTATGAGTAGTCTCATTTTAGAATCATTAAAATGATTAAAATGTCCCCCGGGATCTAGTTGTTATTCTATGAAATTAGTTCTGACTAGAATCGCTTGCCATGGTAACTAATTATTCCACTAACGTTTAACGCTTTTTGCCTTTTAACATATAGAAACGAGGGAGATGGGAAGTTTGGAAACATTTATTTAGGATCATTTGTACAATCAAACCTCAAACCACCCTCCACGTAGAATTTATTTGATTTATTTACTTCCTTAAAAACATTATGTCATATTATTGCTCCGGACTTGGCGCAGAATTTCTAAAGATTTATGTTTACACGGTACCTATATGGAATCAGAATTGGTTGGGTGTAGGTACCGCAAATTATATTGATTCTCGGGAAAGCGTAATACGATCAAAGATTTATTTTGAACTCAACTGAGGCGAGAAGTTGAGCAGCGTAATATATGATCGGCGAATATAAATTTGAACCTGTATTCAACAGATGTGATCCGGTCAATAACCTGGGGTTAGATATGGGCGAAGTAAATAAGAAAATCGAGTGATTAGAAAAACCTAAGATCAGACTAATCTCTGACGGTTATTTTACACGATGGGTCAAAGCAAATGACGTGCCACGTTTCTCTGTCAAATCTCTCTTATTTCGGCACTAGACAACTTGGCAGTTTTCCTTCGTAGTAGCACACGTTTACCGCCGGAACGGTACATTACGTACGTGATACTGGACGTGGACGCACAACGACCACTACTGGCCGTAAAGCGGGCCCTATAGCCGCACGCAGGGCATAGAATGCCTTGTGCTAATGTATTATAATATGTAAAATGTATGCCAGTATCTGCAAGAATTCATGTACGTATGTTCATTCATGCTGTGTTCACTCTAAACCTTACATATTTTATTCATGTCCTGTATGGCTTTCAAAGTCTATTTTTCACCATTTTTTTAAATGTATAATCGGATTGTTGTTTATGAAGTTGATGGTTTCACGTGATTATATAGGGATTCATTTTGATATAAAAAACACTAATGATAGTAACAGTAAATTTATTCGTTAACAAATATTTTAACAAATATTTATTATTACGTTATTTTTACGACATTGCCTACATCATTTTTATGATGGTTCAAACTTAGCAAACTACGCACACGACGGTCCAGATCGAATAAGTTTCTTCCCGGAAAATTGGGGAACGCGTTCTCTTTGCGTCCAACTGGAGTCCTACAGGGCTATATAACTCTGGAACGATGTTCAAAAAAGTTCATGTTAAAATATAACTATTGTGACTAAATGCGGCTCGTCTACGTATACATTAGGTGACAAAAGATAACAGTTATAATTGCAAAGTAGATATACTCGCATTTTATACAAAATACCTGAATTATTATTTTTTCAATAAAATGTCAGTATATTCACAACTTGCTAAGACGAATAGGAATGAGCTGGGCTGCTTTTGGCAAACTCAAACATATCTTCGAGAACAAAGAGATCCCAATTAGCCTAAAAAGAAAAGCCTTTGAATCATGTATACTGCCAGTGATGACGTATAGATTGGAGACTATGGCCCTTACAAAGAAAAGTGTAGAAAAGCCTAAATGCACGCAACGATCCATGGAGAGATCCATGCTTAGAGTAAGCCTAAGAGAATTAGAAACGACGAAATTAGGCACAAAACTAGAGTAGTGGATATCATGGATCGTGTAGCGGAACTAAAATGGCAATGGACAGGACACGTTGCAAGACAGGATACTACCAGATGGCCTCCCAGAGTTCTGAAATGGAGACCTTGGGAAAATAAAAATGCATCGGAAGACCTCAAAAGAGATGGGCCGATGATATTGTCGCTGTGGGGGGAAAGAAATGGCTACAATTAGCCAACAACAGGGAAGAATGGAAAAATAAGGAAGAGGCCTATATCCAGCAGTGGAAAGACGAAGGCTGATGAAGAAGAAAGAAGATATTCACAATGTAATAATAATGACCGAACAATGAATGAACCACGAACATCGTATCTATCATGTAAGGAATAAGAATAGATGTTATTTCTTGTTCAACTTTTGTTTTCTCTGTGAAATATATAATACCCGCACATTCGCCGTATTGCGAGCCAACCACCGTAGCCATAAATATTAATTTTTAATGAGGTTGAGGTGAATTGGTTCCGAATCTTTTTTTTTGTGTGGGAAAATAATCGTCGGTCGAGATGAGAATGGTTGATGAAAGAGAGGGTCTCTCGGGGGATTGGGTGCGAGCAGCGAATATTTGATGGAAGAGCGGTCGTGGGGTTTCCTCGAGTAGAAACAAAGTAAAGGGAAATTTGGCATTTTACAAACTTGGGATTTGGGATATAAACTGTTTTTTAATCAATCAATTTTGTTTACAGCGAAAATATTTCAGATTCTTCCAAATAAGCCTCCCTGCTGCGGTAATATAATATCAGCGTAGACCGAAGTTTGCTACGTTTAGATAATTCAGATCTTACACGATATTCGAGGTTCTAAGCGAGCTGTCATCGGGCTTTAGTGTCCTCATTAACCTTCGTCGATAGTGAGGTGGCTCGTGCATGGAGTATTGCAATGCGGCGCCTGACAGGGCGCTGATAATCTAAGTCTTCTGGATTAAATCTAAGAAATTAGACTCAACACATATCCCATAGCACCTTTTGTTTTCGTCGTCCATGTTTAAGTATACAACGTATAAGAAAAAACTAACCCATAAAAACCAAGTTTTTATTATACTCCCTTTCTCATTTACTAGTTGAAACAGCGACGCTACGAAAGGGAATAATAAAAATCGTTAAAATTTCGAAAAATCCAAAATTGTACTATGTTAATTTAATTTTTTTAACGAAAATTTGTTAGATCCTTTTTATCGTCGCCACGAGTATGCCTGCAAAGTTTCGGCTCGATCACGGGAAAAGGGTTAAAAATCGATCCAAAGTTTTTTCGTCAAGCAACCAAGCAAGCAGACGTCACGAGTTAAAAGAAATGAAGTAAAAAGG
Source organism: Agrypnia vestita (assembly GCA_016648135.1). Taxonomy (NCBI): domain Eukaryota; kingdom Metazoa; phylum Arthropoda; class Insecta; order Trichoptera; family Phryganeidae; genus Agrypnia; species Agrypnia vestita. The sequence continues at coordinate 13,837 of JADDOH010018569.1, forward strand.
AGATATCCCACGCTTACATTAATCATATCTATTCTTTTCATCCACTTAACGATTTTAAATTTTTCTCTCCTTCTTACGAAAAGTCTTTCCTTTTATTCCTGGATGAAGACAAGGTAACAACTTTTGTCAATTCGACCTATTTCGATTTCCAAACAAGAAACAAAGCTGGAATTCGTTTATCGTTTGTACACAGCGTTCGGGAGATGTCCCCGGCCTAGCCAGCAGCAGCCAGCAGCTAGACACGGCCCGCGCTTGGTCCTTTGTTCAATTAGAAGTTAAGCTGGGATACAGCTCGCCGCTCTCTCCGTCTGCCGGAACTGATTATCCCCCGGGCCCGGGTGGGGGCGGGGGTGGACCCGCCCACCTCATTTTATTTCACGGGAGGAGAATTCTTTAACCAGAAGTTGCTCGCGCCACTAGAAAAAATAATATAAATGATTAATAATATTTTCTTATTTATCAAATCTTCTTTAAGTACAATATTTACAATCCGTAATGAAATTAAATTTAGATTCTTTAACCAAAATGCATCAAAATATCACATTTTCTTAATGGGCACATTTTATTCAGATTACATTGAGTTTTATGATTAATAAATATTTCAAATGGAAAAAACTTCCGATGATCCACATTCCTACCTTTATTTAATGGGAACACAGTCAAACCATAACACAGGCCAACGAAAAAATTGTAAAAACTTTTTAAACTAATTTATCTAAACCTTATGTATTGATGTGCTGAAAACGTATTCGGTGTTATTTTTTTTTTATCACCCACAATTTGACATTCACTTTATATTTAAAAAAATAGGGAAATCTGATGTACAATAATTTAAAAATCATAGTTTTTTAATAAATTACAATTTTTACATACAATAATTTGAAAAATTCTCCTCTCCCTTTTCTCTGTAAAGTTTCTTGCATAGCTTCTTCTCCGATGTGATACATTTTGTTGTTCTCTGTGAAGTGACCAACAGTAATTACCCATCGTGTTAACATTACACCGTTCCTGGTATCGTTTTCCATCTCTTTTATGTTCTGATGAAAGCTTTATCGTCGTTCTTCACTCATATCATATTCAGGAAAAATTTTCAGAAAAAAAATCAAGGTGGTTATGCAAGAAGTGAACTTTAAGGCTCATTAAAAAACAAAGAGTTAGGGGCTTTCATATTGCCCAAAAACTCAGTCACAACTTCTTTGAATGATTTTTTGCTCTCTCCATACCATGGGTACTGTAAATTTAAAAGCTGTCTTCTCTTTCTTAAACTACTTCCGAAGATCTTCGACACAAACATAAAAAACTTTGTGAGGAACCCAACATTAGTCCTGATTACCAATTTCTACGCCAAAATATGCAAAGTATACTTTTTTTGCAGTCAGTAATGTTTCTTTGATGTTTCTTAATTACAAAGTCACTACGTACATAAAAAAAAGCGTTAGGAGAGTTTTTACAACCACGATTAGTCATATTAGAGTGTGAATAAAAAACACATATGTTAAACACTGCAATGCGAGGATTATTTATTAATTATTATTAAAATTAATAATAATTATTAATTAACTGGACGAAAACAAATAGCTGTATAATTGATCAGAACTACCTACCTCATAACATTTTATTCTATTGCCGATCTTATAAAAGTAAAATTATTACCTACTTAATGATATTTAAACGATTAAAAATATTTATCATACCTTTTGAATAATGAAATTTATTTTTATTTAATATTAAAATGTGATAAATTGGTGGATGATACGATTTTCTTATTATTGTTTTCGGAATCAGCACACCGAATAATATAAGGATTAGGTAAAATCATTGAAAAAGCTTTTTCATCGTTGACCTGTGTAATTTTTTTGAACGAAACATGTATCCATCGCACAAAAATATAAATACTTACATACAATTAAAATGTACCTGAAAATACACATTTTAACGTGTTAGTTAATGTTAGCACTATCGGTAAGAAATATTATTAAAAGTAGATTATTATATTATTACTCTACCTTCTTTAATTTACTTACTTATTCTTTGATTTATAAAACAATGGTTAGGTGATATGATATATCTCATCCTACATAAAAATCCTAAAATATGAATTTCTCAAAATAGTTCTCGAAGTGTAATTTGGGATAGTGGTTTAGAACGCGGGTGACATCGGAGGCGCGGTCTTTTAAAAGTTATATATTTTGCTGCGGATGAAAGCTATTGGTGCGAAAGCTTATAATTGTGACTTTTTCACTGAAATGTAAAAAGGCAGACACAGTAATTACTTAATTTTCGCTTAAGCGTTTCCATATAGAACGGTATATATATATGGTATAGTAAAGGTTTTCACGGGTGTTAAAAATGTTAGTATTAATTTCTTTGGAGGTAACCCGCGTCAAAATTTGATCCTCAGAAGGATCATCGTCAACCAATGTTTTGCCTGAATCACAGGCATCTTCAGGGTGCCTTGTTAATAAATTTCCGTCACGAGGGACAGTGCGAGCACTTCCGTTCACATCGAAAACTTACTACCAAGCGAAGTCTGGCAAGTCAAAATGTAAATTTGGGTACTTCGGTCATTATTAGCCTTAATGGTTTTTGGGAATTTGGTATTGAATATTAGGTATTCCCAGCTATTGTTTGGGCGTTTGTCTGAATCCTTGTGATGCGCTTTGTACTCGATGTTGCGTCATCGATTAAAAAGTTAAATGCTTCAAGATACAGCATCTGAGACGATAAGGCTACGAGCGAAGCCAGCGGCGGATGAGTATGCGGATTCTTATATTTTACTAAAGCATCCATGTTGCACAATTAATTGTCCGAGCACAAAAACATTCTATCAATATTTAAAAATACATACAAAATTATTTTTTTAGCAAAGGCAAATAAACAAATATGTTTTCTGATAAAATCCAACACGCAATCGATTAAGCTATAAAACTAATCGCGAGTAAATGCGGGTTGAGTGAAAATAAAATTATTTGAGTGATCGGAAATTATTATTAAACTAATTTACATAAGGCGAACGGCAAATAAAGAGAAGGGATGGCGTGTCGGATTAGCGGCTAAATGGAAAAGTTTTGGAATACTTCCGGTCGCGCATTCGTCCGGTCCCCCGCGGTCCGCAGCACGCGACCCGCTTCCAGCCCATTACCGACGGGCGACACTTTCATTTCCACGCGTGCTACGGCGGGTTAAGCGATTGTATTGTTCTCCACAAAAGGAAATGTTTACCGAGGTCTCGCGAAAATGGAGCCATTAAAATTACACACACGAATTTTTGTTTGTTTTAACACATAAAATGTTATAATAGTGAAAATTGGAAAGAGTGACTGAGAATTTTTGAAAATGGTCTCATAAGCCGCTTTTTTTCTTTACCCCAACTGGGATCGAAGAAACACGGGACCTTTGCCGGTACCGGGACAGCGCCAGTATCGATCCTACTGCTCTTTCACTCTGAGCGAGAACTTTACCATCTTTATGTTCCCTCTTTTAACAGTAGTTTTATATTGTTTTATGTATATGTATGTATTTGCATACATATATAATGATTAGATACATTTATTCATTAATATTAAAGATATAGCTTAGTTATTAAGATTTTATTCATATACTCTTAATAAGTAGTGTTCTTCATTGTCTATTTTTAGGATTCATTCATATTTAGTTATCAGTAATAGTCAGCACGTCAGATAGCTTTATTTTACTTCATTTGATTAATATTTTTTTGAAGCAGAAAAACATATTCTATGCGGGGATAATACGAGTTTGATGCATTTATCTGAGACAAGCGACGCAATTTATTATTGACTTACGTATATGATAAATACCACGAGTGATGGGGTTGCAGGTCAAAGTATCCATCTCTTCCTAAACTTTTGACAATCCATATGACGCGTAACCTCATTGAGAATTATTCGTTAATCAAATTCGTTAACACAAGGAGCATATTTTAATACGTTAGAAAAGTTTACATATATCACGAATTTGACAGATAGATAACCTCATCCATAAATTCTATCACTTAACAGAAAAGCGAGACAGGTTCAGATTGCTATAGAAATAGCAGGAGATATTGGCGTTGCCTAATTTCGAACTAAACAAATCTTTAGAATATCATAGTCCCAAAGTCGGCGCCTTTACTTGCATAAACAAATCTTTAGAATATCATAGTCCCAAAGTCGGCGCGTTTACTTGCATATACAAGTCTTTACAAGCTAATTAAGTTAGTTTTGGAGCGCTTGCGGGTCCTGACGTAAAATTCTCGAGTTGGGCTCGTAAATTCCACGGCGTGTATCAAAATGTTAGATGATGACAGCTCCCGAACTGACACCCCGCGGGGGACGGTAATAGTAAATTCCCGGGAATGGTACAAACATACCCAGTCGGAGTGTCTCGCGTCATGAGCTACGGTGTCGTAAATCCGTACTTTGAAGGTGTTAAAGTATAACGAAACAAAATTACAATCGCGTCACAGTTTGGTTTATTTGACGAATCGTTTCAATTGCTGACGATAAATCAATTCCATTCTAACAAAGGGATCGCTGATACGGTTTCGTAGACATTTCACCAGCCAGCTATATATTTATGTAGATTTGGTAAGACTAAAAGCATCGTAAAATGACAAAAGAACTACACGAGGCTTCGAGCAAAGTTGGTCTTAAGATGAATATAAAGAAAACAGAAATTTTTATTCCAGAAAACAAAATCATCACAATCAATAATAATAACATTGAAAAAGTAGATGAATGTATATACTTGGGACACAAGATAAAAATGATCAAAGAAAACCACACGCAGAATTGCTAAGACAAATAGGAATGAGCTGGGCTGCTTTTGGCAAAGTCAAACATATTTTTGAGTACAGAGAGATCCCAATTAACCTCAAAATAAAAGCCTTTGAATCGTGCATACTGCCAGTGATGATGTATGGAGTGAAGACAATAGCCCTTACAAAGAAAAGTGTAGAAAATATCAAATGCACGCAACGATCCATGGAGAGATCCAAACTTGTAGTAAGCCTAAGAATAATAAATGATGAAATTAGGCGCAGAACTAGAGAAGTGGATATCATGGATCGTGTAGAGAAGTTAAAATGGCAATGGGTAGAGCATGTTGCAAGGCAGGACGTTAGATGGATTCCCAGAGTTCTGAAGTGGAGACCTTGGGAGAATAAAAGAGGCGTCGTAAGACCTCAAAAGAGATGGGCCGACGACATAACCGCTGTGGGGGAAAGAAATAGCTACAATTAGCAAATTACAAGGAAGAATGGAAGGGTATGTATATCCAGCAGCGGAGAGATGAAGGCTGAAGAATAGATATGAGTCACCCAGTGCTCCAGTCATGTACATATAACGCTGCTAACAGATCCTCAGTAAACCCGCGTCTCGCGATATAGATACGCGCAAACTTAGTAACAATATGGCATAATACCCCAGTGAATGGACAACTACCGCATTCCCAGGACCGTTTTATGAGCGAAAGCTCCCATATTGGTCCTACTCATACGTCGCCAGGTTCACAATTTTTTACTCTAGAGGCCATCTCCGTGTCACATCGTGTAAAGGGTGACTGCGACCCGGAGAGACCTGCAATAGTCCATTCACCGTACCTCCTTCATATAACACACTTTATTGTAAATTATCAAAGAAAAGCATTAAATAAAATAAATCAGTAAGATAACATATAGCAAACATAGAAAATTCATATAAAATATATATCAATAATTAATGTATATTATAGATATCTCACAGAGACGAAACTGTATTTATTATGGGAAAGTAGGTAAAGATAGGTCATAAGTCCTATGTACACCCAAAATGACTTCTATACCTACTTTTCCATAATAAATACAGTTTCGTCTCTGTGAGATATCTATAATATACATTAATTGATTAATAATGTCTCTGTGACATAAATCCAGCACTGTTCTGAAAGATTTGAACAAACTCAAAATATTCTGAAATATATCAATAAATCATGGTATGAGTAAATATAGAATTCGGGTGGGAAGGAGGACAATGAGGGGACATCTGGGGAAAGGACACACTCCCTAATAGGGAAGGACAAGACAAGGATCACACTTAAAGGCGGAGTTTAAGTCCGAGCACCACGGGTCCACAGTCTATGGAGAAATTACCCACGAAGCAGCTCCCAGCGCGAAATCCACGTCCTGGCAAACTGACGGAAGAGTCCGAGGTTTCTCTCATTCTTGATGAGGTCACTGTTCCGTGCGGAACCGTGCTTCACCCCCTCCAGCCTTGCAATCATAATCTCTCGCGCATCTTTCATAAACTCACAAGCCCAGAGGATGTGCTCCGGCGTCTGAGCCAATAATACCCCATAATACCCCAGAAAACACAAACCTGTATGATAGAGTTATTGGGATATTATGTTATTAGTAATATCCCCAATAACTCTAAAAGTGTAGACCGACCGCCAACCTCTGCAACCCCAGAAAAGTCTCCCACCAAACGTACCCGAGTTCGCTAACTTATTACCGCCATGTTTCTGGTTACTCTATTGCTCGCTTTGTGATCCCGCATTTTATTTCCCGCAAATTTATTACAAGGTTTGCGCGGAAGACTACAAAATATCATTGTTCAAGGGCTGTAATTTAAAGATGTCGCGTTTCTGGGCAAAAGTTTTTCACCTTTGAATTGAGCAACCGAGCCGCCCGGAATGTTTGAGGGCCCCGCCCTCCCCAACCCGGGGTCGACTCGGCCGCCCGCCTCACTGTTACGTCTCACTGTGCCTCGGCCCGAGGTTTGGGAGGCTCCGGGTCGTCAAAGGGCGGCGCGAGAGAGGAGCCTTCTCTTAACTAATTTTTTTCAATTGAATTCGAAATTTTTAATTGAAGTCTCGAGATACTTAATTACGAATAATAGCTTTAAAATATCCGAAGCGTAGAATGATATTAGAATGATGTATCCGAGAGAATTGTAAAAAATAGATGCCCGAGTACAGAGTCAAAACTTAATGATTTAAAGGTTTAACCTTCAAATCATTAAGTATTAAAATATAGACTCTGTATTCGGGCTTACATGTGTAGAATGTGGAGCGGATAATAACTAGCTGTAACCCGTGAAAAATGACGTAATATAAGCCTTAGTATATATTTACAGTATCTTTTTTTCGATCCACAGGGAAGTAGCGGTATCAACATGCGTTAAGCGGCCGGTTCGGGTTTGCTGGCCCGGGGTTCAAGCTCCATCTTCGGCTATTTAATTAGGATTTTTTAGCCGTAAATTCGAAGGAAATTAAGGACGTTACACGAAGTTACGGGGAGAGACAGGTAGACAGACGGATGGACGGACAGACAACGAAATTATTATGTTTGATTAGTCTGTAGACTTGTAAGTTTAACTTTTTTTTGAGTATTTGAGTTAGTGATTGCTGTTATTCACCAAAATCTTTTATAGTTCTAAGTGATTTTCAAATATAATTTTTTTATATCCCATTCCCCATCAACACCCTAACCCTCTTATCTTCCAATAAATCACTTAAATATTTCTAACAAAATTCCTAAAAGCTAACGGTATAAATCTATAAAAATTAAATAAACTAACATTATGTAGGTACCCCATATCCTTTTGCATTACTAATAAAATTGAATCATCCACACAGGATAGTGTTTATCCTAAAATGAATCGTTTACAATTTAAATTTCTAAAATAAAAGTGAATAAAAAACGCAACCATCACACCCATTGCCAATGAAGAAACACACTTGTTTTGTGGCAAGAACATCCCGTAGGGGGAAACGCCAGGAAAGAAAAAGAATAAGTAGGTACGTAAAATGCTTATCAGACGTGAATTTGCATACTTGCACCTGAAATAAGTATACAAATTAATAAGAGTAAGCGAGTACTTTATTTAAAAAACTTTGAGCCATTTTAATAGTTTGTCGAATGATATATAAGTGCTTCAAAATGTAT
>JADDOH010018570.1:0-21231 GCA_016648135.1 Agrypnia vestita
AATTGTATCAATTTCATGTTAAGGGTTAGTTTTTTAAACACTGAAGAAGAAAAAAAGGATTATTAATAGTGTCGTTATATTAAATAAACTCACGTGATTAAACACAAATTTGATTCAAAATGACCAACTGGAATGTTCTCTTCAAAGGTACCCATATATGACACTCGATGACTGATTATACTGGCCTCGAAGAAGATTTGCCTATAATATCGAGAATGCAGCAAGAAAACTTGATCTACTATAGAACTTATGTGATGACAATGAAGAGGGATCCACCACATACCCAGGGCCATTTTAGGAGCAACAGCCTCCATATCAGTCCTGCACTTTCCCCACTCAATTCGGCATTTTTGAATGCTGAAGTGGGCATCGTCCTCATGCCACTTGTACGAGTGGTCGTACGAGTGCAAGCGGCGCTGGGGGGCGTCCACACAAAACTGCTTCACTGTCTCCTAGGTGCAAGGATGAGGGGTAATCTTATGATCTTATGAAGAAGAAGGATGAGGAACTTGTGTCACAACAGATGGCAGATCAATCGTAGCCACTTGATAATGTTTTTGCAATAAATATAAAAAGTAATTTACATCTTCGCTAGCTAAAAATTAACGATGTTTCTATATTGCGTTTTAACTTGTGTGTGTAAAAGTTAATAAGTGGATAATCTAAAATTTTTGTGACAAGATCACGTAGTAGAATAAATAATAACACAAAAAAAAATCTCATTTATTTGACAAGCCATTCATTTTGATCGAAGCAGCGCGAGGGTAGCTGGCTGGCATTGGTGCGACGGAATATTTCTGAACGAATCCCCGGTATTTGGATATTTCTAAATCCTCAATCTCTCCCGGCCAATATTTCCTCATCTGCTCTCTGATTCTGCGGATCTGTATTCAAATCACGTGCGACAAACCAAATTGAGCGGCCGACCGTCGCACTACTCTGCCAGTGACACCCCCAGCCGTGGCACGCAGGGTAGGTCGAGAAGTCTAAAGGACAAATTTATTTACAGGACCCAATGCTTAAAATACAAAACTTCACAAGGCGTAATTAATTACGTGTCTGTTCGTCTGCCTTTTTCTGTCTTCATTTCCAGCTTTCATTTCATCATTCGTATTCGTCCCAGGCTTATCTGAAACTGACACAACACGGATGATACTGTAATTCCAAAAAGAGGCTCCAAGTAGTAGTACTTATTAGTCAGTAGTAGAGTCTCCAATCCAAAAATTTGAATATTCTAACCTCGAATACATTCGCCTGTTTTTAAGTATTCGTTATTCGAATACTTTAAAAAGTATTCGTAAAGTATTCGGTCATATTTATATTATAAGCCTTTAAATATTTTTCCAAACGAAACAAAGGTTTACGAACCCTGAAATTCATTTGTAAGCGATGAAAGTCATTTCAGTAGGGCGTCTTTTGCATTTGCCTTTTTTTAAATTCATGCCTATATTACAATAAGCACTTACGTTTAAAACACTTTGTTTTGTCCGCTTTATATTATTCTTTAGTATTAAGCTTTCATAAATATTTGAGCCGACAAACAAGAAGTTATATACAAAATAATTTTCAAAAAACTTGCACGTAGGGTGTGATATATGAAGTATAAACATATCTTAAATTTTGTCAGTTATCGAGATATTTTGTTTTGTGTTTTTTTTTAATTTGAATTTATCAATTCAACATTATTTTTTAATACATTTTTTGTTATTTTTTTATAACATACTACAATTATTGTGTTTTTTTAAATATATAGAATGTATTTATCATCCGAAGTAAATTATTCCTTTCTTAAAAATTTTACGAATATATTCGAATTTATTATCATTAACTATTCGATATTCGAATATATTATCATTAACTATTCGATATTCGAATAGTTGGAATCACGAATATTTGGAAGCTCTAGTCAGTAGTGAGACGAGTTGTCAAAGGCTGAGAGCCACCGACTGCCAGACTTACGATATAGTATCAAACCTGAAATATTTTCTCTACATGTACACTGTAGTAGGTAAGAAGGTTTGGATATCATGACATATGAGTTCGGGGGATTTTGGCACGATATCAGGTAATACAGATACAAAAAAATGTATAAGTAAAGAAAACGGAAAAACTTTGGTTTTTTAGAAGAGCAATGGTTCGGAAAATCCGTGGTCTCAGTATTTGGAGCTGCTGCTAGCAAAATTACGACCTTCTTCACGACCGCTAACGTATGATAACCAGACAAGTACTAGAAGAAGAAGATAAAGATGTGTTTGTTAGTCTAGTGGCTTAGCACTGACAACGCTTACCTAGCTATTTTTTTAAATTTTTTATTTTTTTATTTATTAGAGACACTAACAGGATAATGGGTACATGTTACTCAGATAATAAACATTATAGTGAAGACTATGCCCATTATCCCAATTACAAGTGTCTTCGGCACGCTCTAGTAACACGTATTTTTGTAATTAATTATATTTTACGTGTACATTTATGTATATTATATATTTTGTGTTTGAGTGTAGTGCGATTAGTATTTAATGAATGATTGATTTAATGGATCTATAGGTTCATGTCGTCGTTTAGAAAATGGATGTTGTGTATGAGTGAGTTTTTGAACGAAGATAAGGTGTCTGCAAGAATATCAGCATCAATGTTAGGGTCAGCACAATACAAATTATATGTGCGACACAACCTTGTAATGGGAGAAAAGTAACCGACATTATTAGTGTGCTGACTTATTCTGAAGAACTCCGGGTTTCTTATACGGGGTTTAACATGCAAATTTATATCAGATAGAGAGAGAGAATCAATAGCTCCGCTGAGAATCTTGTGTAGCACAATGAGATCGGATATTTTCCGTCGGGACTCAAGTTTGTGCATCTTGAAAAAGGCAATTCGATCTTCGTAGCTGTGAAGGTTGTTGTGTTGACCAGCTTTGTATGACAAAATACGTAGAAACTTTTTCTGCACTCTCTCGATTCTCGTAATATGTGTTGTGTAATAAGGTGACCAAACAACTGACGAATATTCCAATATACTTCGTACTAGTGATGTATAGAGAATTTTTAGACTTTGAGGATTTTTAAAGTCTTGAGTAATTCTGGTGATAAATCCCAACATAGTATATGCCTTGTTTGTGATATTATCAAAGTGGTTTCTAAAAGTGAGTTTAGAATCTAGCATGACGCCCAGATCCCTTATTGAATCGACTTTAGCGAGTGGAACGTCACCCAGTTTATAAACAAATTCTATTTTTTAAATATTTTTAGTGAAACTAATACATGAACATTTCTTAGCATTAAGTGACATATTATTTGCTTTACACCAATTTGATAGTTCGTCCAGATCTCTTTGTAGGAGATGACTATCTTCCAGGCTACGAATGGTGGAATAAATTTTTAAATCATCGGTCTATCCAGTAGTAGGGTGTTTAAGCCTCGTTTCAGAAGACCAGCAAATTAGTCCTTTTTTCGGATAGGAGTTTAGCTTAGTTTGAAAATAGTAAGAATATCGATGTGACATTTATTATGCTGTCTAAAATCGGTATATCTTTTGGCCAGGATTAACTCTTCCCTCGTATTATTGTGGTCGAATCCTTCTAATGCTTAATCCCACGGGTTTAAGTTGATTCGCTTTGAAAAGCTTAACGTATAAATATGGCTGGCGGATGTCGAGCGCTGCAAGGGAGTTAAATAGGAGATCGGGAATCTGGAGTACGTTTGAAGTGACGCTGTGGATATTGGATAATACATTATTGTGATATACAACTTCTCTCCCTGTCTATGTTAAAATACCAACAGTTACCAAAGCCAGTCCTATTTTCTTAACACAAGCACAGTAACTTTGTCTGAAAAAAGTACAATAATAATATTGATGTATCAGGTTTGACACTTTATTGTCGCATACGTAAACATTCATCATATTAGTCACTTAAGGTTTTTACTTTTTACAAATAAAACTTACCAATTACTTCAAGTTCGAGGTAGTTAGGCATAAATTAAAATATATAGAATGTATTTGTCATCCGAAGTAAATTATTCCTTATCTATATTAAATCAACGTTTTCTATGCTTCTTTATTGTGCTGTTGGTCTTCCATGTATATTAAATAAATAAATAAATAATCCTGATCGTTAGTATACGAACTGAATGACTCCGGAGTATTGCCTTAGTATCAGTAAAGTAGGCAGTCATTTAAAACATTTTCACATATAAGAATATGGCATTCTATCCGCTATGCCTATCGCTGCGGGGAAACGGGGTGATAGTTAGTTAGTTATTTAGTGAAATAAGATATTATTTCATTCATTTCTTGCCTTTAGAATCCTATTACAATAATATACTGATTTATCTTGCGCAAGGTTTACACTATATCCAGAATTTTTGACATTCAGCAATTTTCCCAAGTTATGCAGTCAAGGTAACCTCTTTATCCTACGTGTCCAAAGTGTGTAGTTTTTTGGATTAATTAACATTGATTAGATCTCTTGATTATTTTTTTAAACTTAACGCTACAATAGGCCATGAGGCTGAATCACTGTAGCGAAATACATTAAAAAACATTGACAAAATCACATATATGTATGTGTAATCACCTCACTGGTAATTATACATGTATGTGAACCCCCGGTATGAGAAGCCAATGTTATATCCGGTGAATGGTACCCACCGCTTACCCAGGACCGTTCTAAGAGCAAAAGCTTCCATATCGACCCTACTTAATCGTCTCCAGGTTGACATTTTTTTCAACGAATATGCAGGACCATGCTGCACCGTACCGGTAGTATAAACCGTTGCGAAGTGACACGGCCCCTAGAACAAAGCCATTCACTGTCCCCGCCTTAAGATAAGTCTTTATTAAAAAAAAATACATAAATACATATCATTATACATAAAGAAAAATGTTATGTCCAGTAGACTACGAGAGCTGCCTTATTATTACATTTTCATTGGTATTGGTGTCTATCAGCAATGGCGAACCTTTTTACGTGCGCGTGCCAAAACTTGCAAATTATTTTCTTCTTCAAATGTAGCAAATTTATTTTGTGGTAACATAATTATAATTAATATAAATTAACTTTGTTTAAACCACTTATTTATTGAAAAAAATCAACATGTTTCAAAGCCAATGGCTTCTTCATCAGGAAAACAAAAATAATATAAGTGATTTAAACAAAGTTAATTTATATTAATTGCAAATTATTGTTTATAGACTGTCCAAGGTGCCGATCATTTTTCTTTCTTAACTAAAATAACTACACAAAAAATTATGCTATAATTTTTTTTTTAGTAAAAAGCACGACGTGAGAACCGTGTCACCCTTTTAACAATTTTATTTAAAATTTAAAGTACACAAAATTTTCATAAAAATTATCTCGTAATCAATATAAACCAGTATAGGTAAGTTATTTATTAATGAGATTTTTTTCTGCGGTACATTCTATACTAAATGCTTTATATCTGGTTCAAATGTTGTCAATTTTAGTAATACAACGCTTAAGTGAATTAATTCACCAGTCTATCCAAGTCTTGAATTTTGATAAAATTTATTTCCGAAAAATAATGAATCTGTAAATCGTTCGCGTGCCTGCTCAATTATTGTACGCGACATCTACGGCACTCACGTTCTAGATTCGCCACCATTGATCTAGGAGGCTTCAAACATACGTCGATGTATTTCAAACATATCCACCCTTTTAATGGTGGCTTCTTTTAATGTCTAGACTACGATTCTATAAAAAAGACACATCTAAGAAATAAATAGTATTTTTTTCAACATACTGAAGATGTACTTGCCTGGTATTTTTATTTTCTTTTATACCATTCAAACAGAATTTCTATTAGGCGGTGTATTGTAAACGCGACGAATTGCTGGCAGTAAACTTTTACCGGTGAATGTGCCTAGACCCATACAGCGTCTACTCTTTATTGAACGTCGTGAAATATTTAGCGTTACTGATTACCATAAAACTATATTTTTATTCGCGCCATTTATTGCATTTTGTCGCTTGTGCATTGTGCACTTAATGCGGGCGGGGCGGTGCAGCGCGCGCTGTGCACGCGACCTCCCTCACCCTGGGGATTTAAATACGGAACATTTAGGCCGCGTCACGTCACCACCACTCCTATTAATACGCCACATCAAATAGCGAATTTTCGTATTAAAGCGTAAACACGTACAAAAACCATAAACGATGGAAAAAATTCCGCTAATATTATTACGGCTGATCGGTAGCACGGCTGCGATTGGAAATTCGTTTTGACAATGGACAAATTATAGTGCGCCGCGGTGTATTTTAAATTGATTGAACCAGAAGATAACGCGAGAATGCAATGGAAGTGTATTTATTCAGGATTATGTGTGACAAAAGAATATTTACAAATGATTAGCAAATAATAATAACAGTATTTTGAGCATCATATCAAGCAATCACAAAATACATAAATTAGGGGGACATCGATGGCTAGGGTTCTTAAGCTTCGTAATCGGTTTGTGTGGGACCCAATTCGACAAATTCTACAGATACTGGAAGATTCCCAAGGTAGGGTGAGAAATCTTTCTTACATTGTCGAGTTGGTGAACCGAAATCTTTGAATGCAGTTACCGTATCAAACCCTTAAACCACTCTAAAAGTGGCAAATCTGAGATGGTAGAGATAGCAATACAGAAAACGTACGCCCACTAAATGCACCATCACTTTACAGGGTAAACATTACATAATAGAGCAGTTTACAGAGTATCTTGCAGCGGGTAGCAAAAACTGCGAGAGAGTCTTCTTCATTCAATTTTGAATAGAAAATATTATAAATACTTTAGGTCAATATTTAAGGCAATAAGCGATATTATATTTGTAATTCTTTTTCATATTTCTGACTTATTTTTTAATAAACGTTAGACTACCTGCCATAATAGTAATTTGTATTGAATATGAAAAAAATTCATTCGCTTTGATACAAGTCAAATAAAATAAATAAATCCTTCTAAAAAACATCCGATTAACATTTCTGCAAGGTTTTACTCATTTCTTAACATATATCAAAACAAATTATTACAAAAGATACCTACGTCAGAAATATTAAAAGATAAATGTAAACTTTGACACCGCTTATCTACTTAACTGTTAACATTTCACCAAAATAAGACTCCCCAAAGTTGTTGCAACTAGCTGCGGGATACTATATAGTATATATATATAATTATTTTTTTTAAAAAATGAGTGACATACCATGTACAATTTAGGTAAAAAATCTAAATATCACACACTGTGTGAACGTGTACACTGACAGCCTATTGGTTGTTTACAAACAAAACATGAAAAACCAAGTGATAAAAAATCAACATCTCAATAAGTACATCCTTTAAAGTAACGGCACATCCCAGGCAGAGGAATATAACCTATTCAGTAACGGAATAAATGAAGAAGAATGCAGAAGTGGACGTAATGAATTAGCGAGATGTTTCCTTTGCCGAAGATCACGCGATTCCCTCTTCTTCCGACTAGCACCGCAAGTTGTACTTCCGCGGCTAATTACGGCAAGTGCTGGAAGTTTAAGCCGGAGCCGGAGGGTAGATTAATTAAAGACTTTGCCCAACAAACACCGCAATGCGCCCCTCGGGGGTCACACGAGGGTTAAAAGCGCAACTACAGCGCATGCAGCCACTGACGTCACTGCAATCTATCCACATTACACCATGTCAACAACGGCGAGCTTTGCCTTCCGCCAAGGGCAATTTATTTTACCGGGAGCGGACTGTTGAAGCGATGAAAATCAATAATCATTCGATGCACTGTGATTGGTTGGATTGTTTTGATGAAAAGCTTTCGGGTGATGACAACTGACGGATGTTACGCATCAAAGGCTTTCAAACGCAAATTTTCAAGTTTTCAGAACAGAGGGTATGTTTAGAATATGTTTTTTTTTCAGATTGTTATTTAATTTTTTTTTTTTTTAAATAAGTTAACATAAATATTTTGAAATAAAGTTGAAATGTATTCATTTTGAAAATACTTTTTCAATTAACATTATTTCCAAAATACGTATTCCTAATATTAAATTGCTTCATTACGTTATTAATCCAAATTGCTTATTCCTAAATAGGTTAGACACTTCGATATAAGTATTAAAAACTAACCCATAAAAACCAAGTTTTTACAATACTCCCTTTCTCATTTTCGAATATCGTGTCTACCAGATGCGTCGGAGTATTTTCATACAACTTACTGAGTTGTATGAAAAAACAATTAAAAATTTGAAAAATTCAAAATTATACTATAATTATTAATTTTTTAACGAAAATTAGAGAGATCTTTTCGATCGTCGCCTCGAGTCTACTTGCAAAGTTTCAGCTTGATTGGATCACGGGAAAAGGGTTAAAAATCGATCCAAAGTTTTTTCGTCAGACAAGCAAGCAATTAGACGCCACGAGTTAAAAGAAAGGGAATAATAAGTTAAAACTCTAAACTTCAAAACAATTAAACAACAATTTTTCTTTTAAATACATTAAAAAGTTAAACGGAATCGTGGTTTGGTTGATCCTTACTTTGGTTAATCCTGATGTAACTGCAACATTGGGACCTAATTTAAAATGGCAACATCGGCTCCCATGAAAAGAAATATGTACCTACTGATGGATAAAAGTCGGTTATTGTAGCTACGCCGTGTAAATAGGCACAGCTCCAAAGAGATAAATTGTCCTTGCAAAGAATAATCGTATTTTGAACAAGTCAAAACTACCCAAAATGATATCATCTGGCTTACCAGATGGCTGTATCCTGGATTTCCTTTCACAAACTGCGGCGATATCCCCGTGCGATTATTTATCGGTGCGATTCACTCAAGATTAGCTGCAATATTATAAATATTAATGTAATGGCGAGATTTATTAAGATTTATCGAAATTTATATAAAAAGGATGCGGTGCGTAAGAATGGCGGTGCTCGAAGGTCAGAGAGCGGAGTGAGCGCTGTCGTACTCATGCGACATCTGTCGTCGCGTCCCAAGCCATCTAGCCAGGGGAGAGTCACTCCGGATGGTCTCCGGTCGAACAAACATCACGATCGACATGGCACGTACAATCGTGTACTATTCATTTACTAATTGCCTAAATAATTTCACTTTTTCACTGGCATTAATGGTTTGGCGTAATATCCTATTCGACAGGGTAGCGTACTATGTATATTTTTAGGTGTTTATCTACTCGCAACTGAAAAATTTTGTTATCGCCATACAGCGAAGCAAAGATTTTTTAAAAAATGTTTTTTTTCTATCCCGATTTGTTAGTTTCATCTATTCATATATTTAGAGAATGATTATTTAAATTTAATACTTCCATTTTTTGCTGTGGTAGATTTCGTAAATTATTATGCTTTATTTAATTTAACTAATTAAAAACTTTGCATTAACCACTTGAAGTAACTTAACCGGTTTCGATAACGCTGTATATTCGTCAGGAGGGACGCATACTAACTATCCATTACTGAACATATCAAACATAATAATTTCGTTGTCCGCCCGTCCATCTGTCTGTCTGTCTGTCCCCGCAACTTCGTGAAACGTCCGGAATTTCGTTGGAATTCACAACTAAAAAAATCAAATCAAACAGCCGGAGATGGGGCTTGAACACCAGGCTACCAAACCCGAGCCGCCTCTCCGTGGAGCGCGAAAAATGCTAAAAATATATACTAGGGCTTAGCAAAGACGCGAACCAATGTACCGTCATTTTTGATGGGTTGCAGCTAGTATAACATAAAGGTTTTATCGGATTCACATACCGCTCATGGAGCCATATGTGAATACGACAAAACCGCATATAGATGAAACATCGCGAATAGACAAACGAATTACGAAATAGTTTTTCAGTTGAGGTTTGTGTTCAGTGATTTTGTATATTTAATTAAAGCTTAATTGGTTTTAAGTGATTCATTCGGATCCCACCTCCGCATCCGTGACAATATATTGCATTTGTTGAAAAAACAAACAAACATATAATATTGTATTATAAATACTAAATTAAAAATCAGAAAAATAATCCATAAACACTGACACAAACCAAGACCAAGGCGAAGTATGTCATTGTCACTCCGAAAAAGCCTAATTGGCAATGTGCGGGGGCCACAGAATAATCTTGAATGGTATCCACGAGACCAAAAGACGCCTGGGTCTCCATGGGTAAATATAACCATCCAGCAATGGACTGGATGTTACTTGATAACTACAATATACAATATACAGGGTTATTTGGAAAACATTAATAACCTCGCAGGACTATATTTCTGCCTTGATTATGAGTCGAAAATGTTCAAGCTATTATGACCTAATATCAATAGTTAAGGAGATATGCGACATCAAAGTTTGCATTTTTTTTTCAATATTTCTGAATTATTTTTTGTAAAACGTTGGACTATCATCATAATAACTCATATTGAATATTAAAAATTAATTCCCTTTAACACAAGTCAAATAAAAAAATAAAAACCTTAGAATTCCAATTGGAAAACATTCCAATTGGAATTTTTTCAGGGTTTTTATCGTTTTATTTAACGTGTATTGAAATGAATGAATTTTTCGTAATCGATATTAGTTACTGTAATGATAGTCCAACGTTTTACAAAAAATAAGTCAGAAATATTGAAAAAAAATGCAAAATTTGATGTCGCATATCTCCTTAACTATTGATATTAGGTCACAATACCTTGAACATTTTCGACTCATAATCAAGGCAGGAATATAGTCCTGCGAGGTTATTAATGTTTTCCAAATAACCCTGTATAAATAATCTTTAATATAACAAGTAATAAAATGATCTTAATAAATAAATTAAAATAATACTATAAAATTATGTTGTGCGTACTCATAATTTGCTAAAAGTGCATACCTAAGCTATTTAATTAATCCTTGATCATAAGTCAGCATTATCATCACTATTGGTTCTACAACACCTAATTAGTCTTGGTATCCTCAAGACTTGTCTACCCAATGGGATCAATATCCCCATTGATTTTTTGATTTAAGTACCTATCGCCTGGTTGATACAATATTCTATTTGAGCAAAAAATGACAAAAATAGAACTGTTTTTATATATTTATTTTCATTTATCTTTTTACCAAATTACGTTCTTTCTTGTTTCTTCTTTTCATTCCTTTTTTTTATATTTTTTAACATTTATTTCAGCTTGCCATTTTTTTGTAGATCCATATGAAGGACGCTTTTTTGATATGAAATGTAAAACTATCTTTCGCATTTATTTCCATTTTTTTTTTGCACCTCGCATTATATTTTTCATTCATTTTGTACTTTGTCATTTTGTACCTTCTTTTAAAATAAATATTAGGTATCCTCTAAGGTGGGTGAAAGGATAAAAAAAAGCTACTTACCTCAGAACAGGTATTTTTATATATCTAACGAGGTAGGTAGTAACCGAGAGGTTTGCTACATGGTACATAGAGTAGCTTATTGGTCTTGTGGTTAGGACACTCGCCCCGTGATCCAAAGGTTGCGGGTTCGAATCTCACTCCAGATTAGCAAGTTAGTCCTATTTTCATAGCACAAGCGTTTAGCTTAGTTTGAAAATAGTAAGAATATTGATGTGACACGCATCTCTATTTTTTTTTAAATATTATCCTATATTTGAGTAAGTTGTATGTGTATGTATCAAGCAATTAATTGTCTTTTATCCAAAAAACCCCGATTTATCGGTATTGAAATGAAATTAAATAATATTGAGGGTAATCTGTCTGCGCTCTAGACTAGTGCTTAAGGCCTCCTAGGCCTTAAACCGGCCCTGGTACGATTATTATTAATTTAAGAAGTAGTTTTACCGATGCCCAAAATGTCACCCATCCCGTGCCCAAAATCAATGCTGCATTGTAATCGCATTGGTGATGTCATTTAAAATATACATGTACGCTTAATAATATTCAAATAAAGTAATTAATTTTATTGTTATTGGTGTATTAATATGCGCGACACGAAAAGCGTTTAGTGTTCAAAGCGAAGGAAACAGTTAGTTATAATAATTGGACGTCGAAAGCAATTAAGGCTCCCAAAATAGAAAGAAGGGAAGAATCGGCGGCAGTCAAAGGAAGATTGCCGCGCATTTATCCTGTTGCATTCTGCATCTTAATCACTTTTCGTTCCCTCAGAAAAATATTTTACTGCGAGCGATAAGATGGATTGGGGGCCATCAAATTAAACTTTGAATTTAAAACGCTGCCAACGAATTTGTAACAAATAACAAAATATGATTACATGCGTTACATGTGTGCGTTTATTTATATTAGACATTGTTACACTCAATGCAATGCTGGCTGTAGTGTGATAGATAGAATAAAGAAAGGAGTGCTGAGATGGTTTGGTCATGTGAAACGTATAAACGAGGAAAGGATGGTTAAGAAAATATATGTGGCGAGTGTTGAAGGCAATAGGAATAGAGGGCGTCCGCGAAAGACCTGGCACGATCAGATACTACAAGTATTTGAGGATGGCCCTGTTAAAAGCCGCAACAACCGTAGAACGTGTATGAGAAGATGTATGAATGTGGCCGAAGCAAAAGTGGTGTGCCAGGATAGAAGAGTGTGGCGTTCAATCCTCTCTGCCTACCCCTGCGGGGAAACAGCGTGATGGTTAGTTAGTTAGTTACACTCATATAGTGGCCGTATTTCGATAAAAAAATTATAATCTTCTTCTTCTTCTTTCTTCGCTCTCCACGTCAGCCAAATTTAGTTGCAACCTCGTTTCGCAGCAATCTTCTAACTGTTCCCGCCAGCTGCCCTTTCTGCCTTTGGCTTTGGCAGTCTACCTGTGTATAATATTGATAAAAAATTGAACGCATTTTAAAGGATTTAATACTTCAGGATGGGTACAAATATCTGGTAACGCAATTGTTTTTATACTTTGTATTTTTGATAATACTATTTTCTGTAGGTACATATATATATATTTTTTAAATAAATAAAGAAATTGTGTTGAGTTCTGGAGGAGGAACAATGAATGGAATGGATGCCGCACGGGAAAGGCCATTAGTGAAAAAATTGTGAACCTGGCGACGTATGAGTAGGACCGATATGGGAGCTTTCGCTCACAAAACGGTCCTGGGAATGCGGTGGGTGTCCATTCACTGGTAACACAATCACAGGTAACTCGACAGATAAATACATTTATGCAATAGTTCCTAGTCCACTCGGCTTGGTTTTAGGTTCAACATCCAGGCTTTAACAATAGATATAGGTCGTCCATGATCGAACTGTTATTTTCGAACTGTTTCCTGAATGAATGAACTGTTCAGTTTCTGTCACTGTCACCTCCATCAACAATCGTTCATTAGTTCAGTAGTCCTCAATTAATTCAGAATTCGTACACCAGGTATGAACTTAATGGCAGCTTTTTTAATATTTTTAAAATTTATTTTTATATTTATTTATTTGTACAGTAGATACATACAATGATTTTTATTAAATAAATTATACCTATGTTATTACATTCTAGATATTCCATTATACTCGAGTTTATGGGAGGAGTATTTACAAGCCAAATTAGATGTAGATTTATTACACAGAAACCATTTAGAAGTATAAGTTTTTACGAAATGCACACCATTTAACACATGTAGGTGATGATGATCGCTATTCATATTCAAGGATTTGATTTCCTTCTTAAACTGCTTGTATTTTGGAATGTTTTTTCTTGAAATATAATTCTGTTAATTAATTAATTTTGTTAGAATGATTGAAGACTAATAGTTTCACTTCCCCCAACTATCAGCGATGAATACCCTTCAGAAATAATTTTTATCGGACAAATGAACGATTGAAAATCAAGAATTCAAAAATGAACGATTAAAAGTAAACAAGTAAACAGTTCACTCAACGAAACTTCCCATCGCTATTCATTAATTTACCAGCTAGCGTAGGCCAAAGACTTGGCTTAAAATCCCTGAAGATCTTAGAACTTGATGTCTGAACACGACGTCGGAACAGAACCGAACATGTCAAAACATACTTTATCCAAGGTATTTAAATGTTCTTGGTAACATTCCGAAAGCACTGCCATCTCTAAGCTTAATTTGTCTCGAATTCCCGAACGGAATTGAAAGGATAGTACCATTTTTCTATGTGATTTTTCAACCCTTTTTACATGGATGACATTTTTTTACTTCAATAACTTAAAATAATAGATATTATTATTTTAAACTGTAAACTAAAGGAAATTTAAATTACAGTCAATATTAAAGAGTTATGGTTGTTATTACGGTCGTTAGACATATTTAACTGTAACTGGTTGTGGATATTTTTACGATACGGATACGAAATTGATTCAACATTTGAGAGACATCGCAGAAAAGTCCGCCGACGTAACCGGTGCATATTGCACACTGGCGACCTCTATCGTAGAAGAAGTGAACACTCTACAACAAAGCGCATATAATTTACACCCTCAGAAGCATTAACCAGTCCGCCCTTTACCTCCGCGGGTACAGGTCGTCCTTCTGATGACGTTGAATAAGAATTCAATGAAACGACGAGAATCATTTCTCGGAAAAACATACGGTTCGAATAAAATATCCGTATTAAATACAGTCAATATTCTTAATTTCAGCTATTTAATCAAGACGTAACGTATTTAAAGACACAATAATACCTAGAATAAATAACTGAATATAAATAATAGCCTTATATTTCTGCACTGGAATTATCTTGGAATATAAGAAAGCGTTGCTGGTCTTTATATATTATATTTGAATCAGCTATTCGGTTCGTATTAGAATAATTTTTCTAACCAGAAACATTTCCAATTAGCGTTATGTGTACAAAACACAATGAAATGATAAACGATTTGACTCATAGACTACGTCAAATGATTAGCGTTTAAGAAAAGCATAACAATAGTCAATGCAATATATCAGGACGGTCTTGTCGGAGATTGCGTGGTGCGAATATACCCAAGCTCCCAGGAGATGACTTCACGAGATGAGTAATGGACTTAAGTCAAGATTAACGAGAAGGTGGCATAATGTATAAGACATGACTGGCGTTAGGAAATGTATTTCTTTCTTTTCTCCTCTCAACAATATCACGGACATCTTTCATCGCAAGTGAGAAAAATATATTTCGTCGTATATTATTTCTTGTACTTTTTGTATTTTGAAATCAACAGGATGCTACATATTTATTTATTCGTATACATGCGGTGCATAGCACCACTTTAATTAAAAATTAGTAAAAACAGAGAGACACTCTTATAGTTAAAACAGTATTAAAGAAGTACATATTTTAAAATAGCTCAGCAAAATATAAAAAGCAATTAAATATTTTTAACTGTAAATGGGTACGGATATTTTTTACGAACCGTTTGTTTTTCCGACAAACGATTCTCGACGTTTCGTGGAATTCATATTCAATGTCATCAGGAGGATGACCTGTACCCGCGGAGGCACAGGGCGGACTGATTAATGCTTCCGGGGGCGTAAATTATATGCACTTAGTTGTGGAATGTTCATTTCTTCTACGATAGAGGTAGCCAGTGTGCAATATGTACTGGTTACGTCGGTGGACTTTTTGTGACGTTTTTCAAAGGTTGAATCAAATTTATAAGGAGAGGGCGCCAAATATTTGATAGTTTGTAACTGCCATCTCTATTGAAATTGGTATGTTTGTATATTTCAATGGATTCCATCACTAACCTAGGTATAAGATGCGGTTCTGTTGATAAGATTTTTGTCTTGTCAAATCTGATGAAGTAACCGAGATTCCCATTGGATGCATGTTCGCAGATTACCGATTAATTAAGCAATTAAATAATTAGGATATCAGTGTTTATTGGCCCGTGAGCTCTTAAAATACTTAATTTAATGGAAATTCGATCTATAAGTTGAACGTTAGGAAAGCTTCTGAATGATTCAGTAAGAAAGATTTAAATAATTAATGTAAAACAGGAGTGGCTTTATAAAAAGTGTAGAGGCTAGTGCGTGAGATCATGAATGTGATAGTTGAGTATTAAATTAGAAATATAAGAAGTTGTTCTTTTCCTGATTTTAACGCTACGAGAATTTTACATTTTTAAGTCTTAGAGAGCATCTATCTATTTTGCCTTGTGCCTTTCTTACTTGCTTGCCACATGTCACACGACACTCCTACACGCGTTGCAACAAATATATTATCGCGAGATGGCAGAAGTAGAAATAATTGCATAAAATCGAAGATTTTACAATATTCTACACTTTTTACACTAAAGTGGAAATTACTACAAAGATCTGGTACAATCTATCAGCTTTGCGAAACGATTAGAAAAGAGGCTTCTATAAATACTGGGGCCTCGTGCTGATCAATAAGAGTTGTTTTGACAAGAAATAAGGAACGACGATCCGACACGCGACCGTAGAAAGGCGTTTAACCAGAGACAAGCTTAGAGTGGGTACTTACGTGCGAACGATAAATGAACTAATGCGAAACGAATTTTCAATTGATAAAAGTAGATATAAAATGAAGTAAATAAATTCCTTCGTGGAACATTCTAGAGATAATTAATATGAATTAAAGAACGGTGCTCCGATAAAATTCGTGTCCAGTGACATTGTGTAGTAAATAAAAGTTTTAATTATTTTCAGTGTTTCATTTGCCTTCCTCAGCCACGATCCCGTGACAATATGTATACCGGGTAGATTCTGACCTTTTCCTCATAATCAGCCAAATCACCAACCAGGCGGATAGAGGCAGATATTACAAAAAGCTATCGATGGAAATACAGATTGTGTTATGAACACTGCCGAAAGTGAAACGATTGAGAATAAAAATACGTTGCATCTTTCTATCCTGATTTTGAATTGGTAAATATAATAATCCACAAACGCTGCGTACACCTTCGAAGACTTCGCAATGAGTGTGTGTATTGTGTGTTAATGAATAAGGCAAGAAAAATAATTTAAATAGAAAGGGGTGTATATCGAATCGTAGTAATTCAAGACTTGCAATGGCACTAAATTGTTACGTAGAGCACTTAAATCGACATTTATTGGCAGTTCTCGTGCGGTACATGTATCAAGCGAGCCAATAGGAACGGTTTATCCCCCTCCGATCAACCCCTTTGTTCGTCCAATTACCTACATCTTAATGTTCTCAGTTTAAAGTTGTGGGGTTCTGATGTAGAGGGAAGAGGTTAGAAAGAATCGACCATAAAATATTGGAAGCTCTGATGCAATAGTCGTGAGAAATATCGGTGTACTCAACCGAGTATGGTGGTCTAAGGACCATGGAGTGAAAATGGTGGTCCCTTTTCTTCTTTCTTCTTCTAGAGCTTGTCTGGTTATCGAACATTAGCCAACATTATCTTGCTAGCAGCAGCTTCAAATAGTTGGACTGTGGATTACCCCAACCGTTGCCCCAGATTCTCCAACCAGACTTTCCGTCATTTTCCAGGACCTCTTGTTCTCGTAATTTGGCCTGGAATAATGAGATGCAGAATCTGCTACTTCCCAGGATGTCTCATGATATGGCAATAAAATTGTAACTTCCGAGTATTAATTATCCTTTCGCATCCGTATCATAAAATTATTATTTACTGGCTTACCCGTGCGGCTTCGCACGCGTAGATTTTTAGTAACTTTTAGTCATATTTTATCCATTTGTGTATTAACCTTAACATATAGATATATGTCACCCCTAACTTTTTTGTAGAACTTTTTGAGTTCTCCAACTTCTCCATAAAAAAGTATTTAAATATCTCTTACAGTGAGACAGCGTTCGTAAAAAACGCATAGCTCGACCATTTTTTTCGTCGACTTTAGTTGTAAAATAGCTCACCACGAAAAGGTCTTTTATTTTTATATATAACCTATGTCCACCCTGAATATCCATTCTTAATACTAGTGAAAGAATTTTTGAAATATGATTACCTCCCACATCCAAACTTACAAACTTTATAAGTATAAATAACCCCATCAAGAAAGCTTATTTTTAGAAGCTATCTGTAGATTCACATCTCAAAGGCTTCAGAATTGTTTCAGTGGATGTTCATGATTCCACTCCATATAAAAAAAAACAGGAAGTACACAGCATCGTAATAATTTCATACGTAAATTTTAGTTTAGTTCATTGCTGTGTTGTACCTTTTTCATCCGAAAAAATACAGTTCTGGTTTGCTCTATTCTTATAATTTCCATAAAAGGGTTCCAGTTTTCATTTAATCTGCATTCCATATTAGCCATTTTATCTAATCTTTGTAGATTAGTGGTGCTTTTTATGCGAAATAGCGAAGCTATACAATGCACTGAACAAGCAGTTCACTATTTTTTGGGCTCGGTGTGTTCATCACATTGGAGATGGTTCTCTCGCTCTTCATTCTTGTATATTCTCAACACTAACTAATTTCTCTAGATGATCTCCGTCTGCTCTAGCAACACGCCCAAAGCACGTCAGGAATATTTTCCTACATGTTGTGGAAATCCTTTCTTTAGTACAAAATTGGCAGAGAAGATAGAACGCCACACTCTTCTGTTCCGGCACAATACTATAGTCTCATCAACTTTCATATTGTACATTTTCTCATACACGCTCTTCAGTTGTTGGAGCTTTCAACAGGGCCATCTTCCAATGTCTCATTTGACCGGTCACGTATTTCGCGGACGACCTGTGTTCTTGCTGCCTTAAACACTCGCCTCATATATTTTCTTTACCATCCTTTCCTCGCTCATCTCTTCCACTTGGCTAAACAACTTCAGTTATCTTTTCTTTATTCTATCTTTTACACTAAGGTAAACCTTTCCTCGCTCATCTGTTCCACTTGGCTAAACTACTTCAGCTATCTTTTCTTTATTCTATCTTTTACACTAAGGTAAGCATTATGTACAATAACTTCTAATTCATTCATTCTTCACTCCATCACGTAAAGATTTTTTCATACATGTGCCTAAGCACATCACAACCGCGTTCGTACTATCTTCTTTAATTTTTTTAGCAATTCTTGGCGTTATTTTCTTACATTAAAGTTGGCATCAGAACTCCACAGATTCCTATTGGCCATAATTGTACATAGTTTACAGGTGGATATTTTCATATTCACATTTTTAGCCCACGTTCATCGGCTACTGGAAAAAATCTTATTTAATGACTACCATTCCATTATATTGTGTCTTTTTTGATTTCTTTCGTTTCCTGCAAACTTTTTTACGTCGTCGATCCCTCGGTCTGGGGGGCGACCCACACTTCGGTCTCTAGTCCTGGGCCTCCTCTTTATACCTCTTCAGTCTTTCGCTTGTTCTTTTTCTTTTGTCATTTCAACTTTAATACTTCACCGCACTATGTCTTCTAATTTATACACCTCTGACTTTACTTTAAACGAAAATTGACAACTGATTTGTTTGTAGTTTATAATTAAACTTCTAAAAAGTGTCAATTTACTGATGATACATTGAAAAATATTGAAAAAAGTAAATGAATTAATGGATACTGGAAATCGACAAACTGGATACGGGAAAATAATTACTTTGTTGGAATATAGTGAAAATAATCTGGTGAACTTAAAATGTTATGATTAATAAAAATAAACTTAGTTTTTACCACTTTTGTATTGAAAATATCAACATGTTTCAGAGCCTAACTATATAATACTATAGTAACATTTTTAACACAATTTAATTTTGTTAGTACTGATACAAACAAAATTAAATTCAAGAATCAGAAGAATTCAAGAAATAAGAAGAAGTATAGAAATCAAAATATTAAAAAAGTTATATGTATATGGAAAATAAATAATAAAAAAGGACCTACTTAACTTGAAAATAAATTTAAAAGATAACTATTTATAAAAAGGACCTAGTTTTTTAAAATATTCAATTTTCTATGAACACTTTTTCTTATTTCCAAAATTTCTAATTTATCAAACCGTGATTCTATATAATTTGTAAACCCTTATTAATATCAAAAGAATGATCTATAGCCAAAAGATTTTTAGGAAATTCAGAATAATTAGTGCTATTTAATTACTTAAATTATTAATTATTTAAATAATTATTGCTATTTTAAAAAAAAAGAACTTAATATCCATTATATTGTATTCATACATAAAGTTTTATTTTATTTCTTTATTATTATCAACGCCAAAAAATGGGCTGTAACAATATTATGATAGCACAAGTATTTTATACATACCTACATTACAAAAATATTAAAAAGAAAGAAAATTAATAAAATACACTTTTATAATAATAAATAAAAATAAGCAATAAAACCAATACCGTGTTTATTGCATGTTGTGGCCAGAGAAGAGTAGAATAACCAAACGAAAGGTACATTCCAACTTTTGCCGTCAAATCTCTGTGATGCGAGATCAAAAATTTCATCCGTGTTTTACATAAAATTGGTTTAAACTGATCGGTGTATCTGTATTACACTTACTTATATATTATCCATAAAAATATTTATAATTACACCACAACGTATGACTACAATTAAACAGTATATACAGCATTCGATCGTCTTGTTATGTTTGTTGTATTTTAGGAATATCACTGAAGAAGATAGTGGACAAAGATGGGGAGACGGATGTCACGTGGTAGAGATTTTACGACACTTGGTGTCGGCCACATTTCCGCTGACCTCTCGGGGATCAGTGCTGTCGCTTTGGGCCGGGTTAGTCTATGTTAGGTTTAAAACCAAAGTAATTTTTCATTCAGAATATTTTGAGTTTGTTCAAATCTTTCAGAACAGTGCTGGATTTATGTCACAGAGACATTATTAATCAATTAATGTATATTATAGATATCTCACTGAGACGAAACTGTATTAATTATGGGAAAGTAGGTATAGAAGTCATTTGGGTGTAACAGGACTTATGACCTGTCTTTTTATTGGTTGGCTTAAGTGATCACTTTACACAATTGTAACATTCGCCATTTCCACCCATGATAGAATATACCATGCTTATTCATTTTTTGGAAGTTGTATATATGTTCAAATTGCGTGAAAAGCTTTCATATATGAGTTGTAAGCGCCTTTTCCATGCGGCCTGTACAAAGCCATTTTCATTCCCCTAAATCCCCACAGATGTCGCTAATGAGAAAATCTACAATTGATTTTACGGAATTTCGGGAGCAATATCTTTATTATGTGTAATGAAATTCATCCGAATACTTGCATTACACTAGGATACGCCAGGAAATATTATTTCCAATTTTTGTTAAATTCCTTTTTTTACCAGTATTTACAATTCAGAATATTTTGAGTTTGTTCAAATCTTTCAGAACAGTGCTGGATTTTA